>JACXGI010001737.1:46933-86142 GCA_016801175.1 Esox masquinongy
GGCTTTTGCTCTGAGATGCGACTAAGAAAATGTCAGGAAAATCCTACTAGAACAGCTGAACTTTATTTGTGATTAATCAGAGTCACTTTAAATGATGGCAGGTGTGTAATGACTTCTATTTAACATGAGTTTGAATGTGATTGGTTAATTCTGAACACAGCCACATCCCCAGTTATAAGAGGGTGTGCACACTTATGCAGGTTATTGTAAGGTTTTTATTTTTCATTTTTCCCCCTCGAAGATTTCAGTTTGTTTTTCAATTGAATTGTTCACATTATAGGTCACATTAAAAGTGGAAAAAGTTCTGACATGATTTATCTTTGTCTCATTCTTTTACATCACAAAAACCTGGCATTTTCACAAGGGGGTGTAGACTTTTCATATCCACTGTATATGTAATTGCTTTGGAACGGCCGGATTGAGCCCATATAATTATATATATATATAAAATTTTTTTTGTTGTAACACCAGCAACACAACATCTTTAATGTATTATTCAGGAATCTCTTCTCGTCTGTTTTAATATAACGTCTTAAATCAAGCATCTGAGGCACCATCTTTTATGAATGTTTAATTCAAGCATCAGTTTCTCTCAGAGATTTATTTTTCAGATGTACGATCACCATGTGATAAAGGCTGTCCATGCTTTGTTAGATCACATGCCTTTTTCGAAGCCAACGGAAGATGTGAAACTCCATTGCCTGGCACAGGGGCTTTCATCCATGCCAAGTTATTTTCCAGTGTGCTCCCCCATATTTTGCACCTAAATGATAGCAAAGTATGTATGGTTAACAGTGTTGAATTCAGTCTCACTTTCTTTCATGTGTAAGCAGACTTGTTGAAATAACTGTTTAGGATATTTAGGTTCGGTGTAGATTATGAGATAATTTTGTCTTCAGCAGCCTTAAATATACCAATGATGCAAACATTTTTTAAATGATTGTTTATCTGGAGATTGATAAAAATTCAGCTGGACATAGACTATCATTGTACTATTCCCTTGGTTGAATCCACTCAGTCACCAAGACTATGGATTTGAAAGGGGGAAAACAATAAAATTTACCATAGAAGAAGCCATACTTATTTTTGACCAGCAGGTGTCAATGGAAGTGTATTGTTAACTAAATTCAAATGTTAATGCAGTCCCACATTGCATTTTAATTTTCCACTTTTGCCTGCATTATTTCAGTCAATATGAAAATTTAGATGCAATCAATGTGATTTTCATGTACTGGTATGCACATTCCATGTCAATATTAAAAGGTTAATGAAAAACCGCTTTGTGGTTAACAAAAGTCAAATGTTAATTCAAATGATTCTGTCAAGAGCTCCTGTTAAATTTGCCAACACTAATGGGTCATTATTAGTAATTGTGCCAGATTATTAGTCACACATTTTCAATTGTCATTTCTATACTGTCATGAGCATCTGACCAAGAAATCAAATTGCTTTCAATATTATCCGTGAAATCCATCATTACTTGCACCCTGCAGTTGCCATTGTGCCCATACATCTATGTTTGTAGCCTGACAGGGCCGTAGAACATGAAAATGCGATTGCATCGCAATGCCACTTTCATTAATTTAGGGGAAAAAACAGCATTAGAGCGTGGAAATTCAATTGCAAAAGGTGGCACTGTTTCTCACTTTTCAAATTTGAATTAACATTTGAATTTTGTTAACCACAAAGCGGAGGCATGACTTTGAAAATGAAACGCCAAATGGCTTTTCATTAACATTTTAATATTGACAGCGAATGTGCATACCAGTGCATGACAATTAAAATGCAAATCACATGATTGCATTTTAATTTTCATAATTGACTGAAATAATGCAATGTTGGATTGCATTAACATTTGAATTAAGTTAACAATACGCTTCCATAGGGGTCACCACTGTGTAGTGTGTTGAAATGCGTAGAGAATATGAACCGTTTTTGGTCCAGTTTGATGAAAACCCCAAATGCTTCTGGAAGGCTCAATTTCCTTTCACTAGTCCAATGACGATGGAAAATATTGCCTTTTATTCCCTAAATTACTTAAGAGCAAAACCAAACTAAACCATAAAAGTAAACAGGAAAAGAAACAGTATAACAAGCTTCAATTTTGAAATCTGGTAGCTAAAGTTTGAATGGCCCTCTCAACATGTATTTCCAATGTTCTTATCTCCCATAAAGACTTAATCTAAGTCAAAACAAACCAAAAGAAACACAAGAAATGTATTTTTATATTGTAGATCCCACCCCCCATAGCAAACTGGCAAATCAGGAACTGGGAGTCTTGATTGAATTCTCAAATGTGTTTTCTTTAATTTTAAATATCCTAAATAGCACTCGGTTAGATTGTTCCACTAACAGTATACATGACTTTCCTAAATTACTTTTTTTCAAACAATTATTTACTGTATGGCTACAATGATTGTTTTTTAACAAGGTTTTGTTATTGTTTATGACCCAAATTCATTCATATAAGATTATACTCTATACAAACTGTCAACTGAAATTACACCCCTCCTACAATATGACACTGACATGAGAAAGGGAAAGGTTCTAACATCAGTCTTGTGACAGAAGTTACAGTAAATCCCCAGCCTGTGCCAGACAGACTTCTCAGAAAATGAAGCTCCACATACAGAAAGAGTCCCGACTGATTAGGCCCTTTCTTCAAAGGTCACACCTTCTAAATGATTGAAACCTACATTTTCTTCAACAATCCTGAAGTCTAACCTTTTCTTGCCTTGCAGTGGATCAACCTTTTTTTGCTTGTTATGCTACAGAATGGGCACAAAGGAGAGAACATGTTCAATTATATTGGAGAGGAAAGTATTAATGGAAAACCCATAGAAAATACGAGTAATACGAGGCTCATGAAAAACATATTTATTATAAAATAATATTAATTAATTGCAATTGTATTGGAGTATTTTAATAGAGAACATAATGTATAATCTTCAAATAATGTGATGGAACATCAGTGTGTATAACTGACTCTATAGTCCATTGAAGATTGTATTGCACCACACCACCTCGTCACTGCAAATCACAATATAATTTACTTAGTAAGGTATAATAGCAGTAATTAGCTGATAGCATTTATAACCCAGTCCAATGAAACAAGAACACTGCCATGACTTGCTCTAGGGGGTTGCATCTCAAGACTAGGGGTGGAGAAATAGCTGATTCAATTCATCCCACAGTAGGTTTGAAAAAAAAAATCCTGGTTTAACCTGAATGCAGTTAGAGAGATGGATTAACCTATAGATTATGTACAGAACTAATTATGCAACTATTAGCACCATTTGTTCCACGCCAGCACACTTTTTGCTTTTTATGTAAGAGAATCTCTGGCTTTTGTAAGGGGGCCTAACATGAGGCTGAATTCAGTATGTTGGCTACATCATCCTTTGTTTTAGGCCCTCATGTTTCCTCTAATTAAAGCAGAAAGCAGGATCTGACACTAAGGTCTGTAGATACTTTGCAAAGAGGCGGGTGGAGGATATTTAGTTCAAGGTAGATAAAGACTTCCAGAAAAAATTAGAGAAAGACATGGAGAGAAAAAGGGTTGAATGCAAGAGACAAGCAGTGAGAGAGGGGGGGAGATGAATGGAAACAGAATGGAGTGAAGGATAGCAGTGTCGTTGATATTTAGCAGATATATATATACTCCTCTAACATAGAAAGGTCAACAAAATAATTCCTGCTTGAAGGGTAAACAGTTTTGACAAAGACATATGTAAATGTACTCTACATAAAATATATAAATCGTCAGTGTAGAGACCATGATAATAATAAAAAATACATAGTATCATCTGTTACTGATTGTGCGTCTGTTTCTCATCTTCCTTCACATATAAGAAATTATAATTTATTTCCTCAGATTGATAACTTACCATTACAAGGCAGCTTAACAGAAACCCACAGCATGGACTCTTGAGTTTTCCCATTACACTAGCAGGAGGAAAGGCGGCAGACAGGTAACTCACAGATAATTTGTAGCTCATCCATGTCTCCTGGGAGGCGCTTTTTGTCTTTAAGATCTTGAGAGACCAAGCTGAGGCCAGAGATATGGGAGTCTTCATTTTGCGCCATCTCAAGGCTACACTCTCTGAAACAAGGGTTCCAAAACAGTTCTTCAGCGGTCTCTGTGGGAGAACACTTTGATGAAATCTTTTGCTCATTCTTTCTTATTGATTGGTTGGAGCCTGAGGGTCATGAGCAGATCCTCTTTACATCTTCTCTGACACCATGGTCCCAGCTGTCTCTGCCCTGTTATTGGAGGATACTGATGTGAAATATCTAACACCCGTTGACTCTCAAAAAAGAAAAAAGTTGCAATCTAGAACATAAATTGGCTATTCGGCCTAACTAGTGGGAGAACCCTTTGAAGAACCTTTTTATTTTCCAGGTATAATCTTTTTGCTTCCATGAAGAACTTTTTTGGGTTAACCCTTGGTAAAAAGTGTTCTAAAGAAACACTTGTATGTTCAAATAATTCTAATGTTCTATATAAATATAGAACTAATCAAATAAACACCTGGGTTGTATCTGTAGCAGATACAACCAAGTCACTGATAAACAAGTCAATAAAAAAACAATTTCTGCTAGAATGTTTGTTCATGTTTGTTGTCATATAATTGGAAAAAATACATATAAAACCACTGAATATGTTACTCATGCCAGTGAAGGTTCCAGACTCAAAACTAAAGAGCATATTTCTTAATCAAAACCCAGCCTGTTCACACCACCAAAACCTACAGAGTGTAATGTTGAAACCAGAGGCAGGACAGGGAGAAAAGGATTTTGATAAAGCAAAAACATGAAACTACAAATAATGACCAACAAGAAACCAGGAACGAAGAAGGAAGTTAAATAGGAACAGTGATAAGGAACACAGGTGAAGGTAATAATAAGAAACAGGTGTCCGTGTCCCAAAAGAGGAAGAGAGGGCATTGGATTCCAGTGGCACGGCAGGCCTGAAATGCCAGGACATGACACTTGTTATTATTGAAGGAATTCAATGATTCTTCATTATTTAGTATAGACATGTATACCTGTGTACTTAATTTCTGTCCTAGTAGGTACTTATTGGAATGTTAATGGTAAACAGACAAAAAGGTTTGCTTGCTATTGCCTAGCTTGCTTGCTTCTCGAGATAACACCACTCTTATGAGATGGCCCCAGAACATATCGGAAGGTGTCCCTAATTGATAAGGGGTCTATTCTTCAGGACTAGTTGTTATCCTTTGGTCAATAAACCAACCCCCATGCATTTTAGTTTTGGGGATATAAACAAGAGTGGGGATTGGGGAAGCTCTCTCTTGCATTTTCCTCACTTCTGCCTGCATCGTTGCTCTTGCAAACATCTTGAATCTCCGGAGAACTTTTATCTTTGATATTTGTAATTGTAATACTCTCTTCAGCTATTAAATTCATTTGTTACATTAATTCATTGACTATTTGGAATTACTCAAAAACGGGTCAAAATCCAGTTCCTTCATCATTTTTGTGAAAAGAGTGGAAACAATCCACAAACAGTGCTATAATCTGCTCTAAGATTGTGTTAGGTTTAGTTGTTAGTCAGTTCTGAGATTAAATTGCAAGTTCACATTCTATATTAAAAGGGAATGAAATAGGTCTGATAATTTAACACCTAAAATAGACAAATAACAATGGAAGTAGACAAAGAACTTAAGAAAGATTAAAATAGAAAGATAAAGAGATTTCTTAAATTTGTCACCCTAAGCTACATCTATTAATTATCTTGCATTATATTTTAGGTAAGTATTTTATTTCTCCGTCAATGCAACCACTACCTCCACAGTATACAGACTAAAAACAGTCTAGTTGAAATCCTTTTCAATTGGATGATTCTTCTGTGGGTTTTTTGACGCCAGATTGCCAGAGAAAATGTCAGACTTATTAAACTCTGAGCCTCATGGAACAATGTGCATTCACTGATAAAACTGTTTTTGTTTAAACAATTGCAATTTTCATTTGAATAAGCACCTGTTACCTGTTCTATATTTACAAACTCCCTGTTGGGAAAGAGCCATTTAAACGTGTGTGTGTTAATAGATTCTTCCATCTCACATCCCTTGCTGGTAGTTTGTGAATAAGGCCAGCTTAGGGGCTATGATGAGAGAGCATTTTACTACTTAATTTCAATACTGAAAACTTGTTGTTTATGAAAAAATATATTTTATTTGTTGTTGGGACTTCTTGGAGGTCCAAGTTTCACAGACTCTGCCTGAATTCTCATTTGTCTGCTTCAATCACTCTTTTAGTAAATAATAATAATAACTTTATTTGTATTGCACTTTTCTAGTACAATTACACAAACTGCATTACACACAATAAACATAGAAATACATTAAAATAATAATAAAAAAATATATAAAACATATCTATTATTTAAAAAAAGTAAAGGAAGTAAAAAGAATATAAAGAATTATAATGATAAAATATTCGTAATAAATAATATTCGTTATAAAAAAAGACATTATATCATTGGTAAATTAATAATTAGAACGTTCATTAAAACAAGATATTCATGCATGGGTGGTTGCAGTAAACAAACGTTACTTAATGCTAAACTTAAGTCAAATTTTGAAGAGAAAAAATGAAATATACATGACAAATCATTACTTACTCCCTTTTAAAGATGTACATGGAAGAAGGATATATGATATTTTCTATGTTAGTTAAAGTTAAGTTCTAGGTTGGCATCTTGTAACAGCAAAAAATACCAGCTGATGTTCATTGGCTAGTGTGTTTGTGAAAGCGTTATGATTTAGTATTATGAAAGTTGTTGCTAGACTGTAGCCTCTACTGAACAGAAACTGAAAATGTCACTGGAGATACAATGCATTCCATACTGTAGGTATTTGGAAGGTTGGTTAATTTAGCTCTGTACTCCAGCATATTTGATATGAAATTAAACATTGATGAAGAGGTTAAAGGACATAATATCAGCTTTCATTAGAGGATACACCGATCAGCCATAATATTATGACCACCTGCCTGATATTGTGTAGGTCCCCCTTTTGCCGCCAAAACAGCCCTGACCCGTCGAGGCATGGATTCCACTAGACCCCATCTTGGTGCTAACATCTTGGTATCTGGCTCCAAGATGTTAGCAGCAGATCCTTTAAGTCCTGTAAGTTGCGAGGTGGGGCCTCCATGGATTGGACTTGTTTGTCCAGCACATCCTACAGATGCTTGATTGGATTGAGACTCTGGGGAATTTGTAGGCTAAGACAACACCTTGAACTCGTTGTTGTGTTCCTCAAACCATTCCTGAATCCTTTTTGCTTTGTGGCAGGGCGCATTATCCTGCTGAAAGAGGCCAATGCCATCAGGGAATACTGTTGCCATGAAAGGGTGCACATGGTCTGCAACAATGCTTAGGTGGGTGGTACGTGTCAAAGTAACATCCACATGAATGCTAGGACCCAAGGTTTCCCAGCAGAACATTGCCCAAAGCATCACACTGCCTCTGCTGGCTTGCCTCCTTTCCATAGTGCATTCTGGTGACGTGTTCTCCAGGTAAGCGACGCACACACACCCGGCCATCCACGAGATGTAAAAGAAAACATAGTTTGTGAATAAGGCCAGCATGACATTAGATAATTTTGTCACGCATTAACATCAAGTTTGAACGGCTAGATACCATTAAGCATTGTGTTAAGCTGACTCACGTTTCTTATTAAGTTTACTTCCACCACAAATAGCATCTATGAACTGTATGGCTTTTGCCACTGGCCGTTTTAATAGCTTACTAGCCAGTAATAGGCCTACTAGTATCTACTTACTACTTGGAATAGTCATAGGATTTGAGCAATTGCTAGTGAGACTGAAGATGAAATTTACACTGCCAAAGCTATTTCATTTCATGCCACAACAATGTACGTTGTTCTTTCATTTGTGAATGACATTGATACAATAACTATCAATATCGGTGATGATAACTGACTTTCGTCAAGTGAAAAGATGAGAGAATTGTGGAATCGTAGCTACTGAAGCTTGTAGCCAACAAAGTTTTTGTCTATGTTGAACAAATCCTAATGCATACTTTATTCTGTCCGAGATGAGGATCAAACACCGGTCGGCTACATGGCAGTCCGCATCTCTAACCACTACGCTATTTAACAATGTGTAGTCAGTCAGTCAGTCACCCACTCAATAAGAGACATTCGCTCTTCTTGGCTGGCTCCACTTACGCGGTCTGGCAAAAATGTAATTGGAAAATTAATTAAAATTAAAACAGTAAAATACTATATTTGGATAAGTTAACACGCACCTGAGTTAATACTTGGTGGAACCAACTTTCGCTTGAATGAAAGCCACGACACTCTTTGAATACCTCTATATTAACTTTGCACAGCTAGACTGTGCAATCATTGCCCATTCTTCCTTGGAGAATTGTTCAAAGACAGTTAAATTGCACGGCGACGTCTTATGGACTGCACTCTTCAAGTCAATCCAAAGATTCTCGATTTAGGTCAGTGCTCTGACTAAGCCCATCAAGGACACTCACGTTTTTGTCCTTTAGCCACTGTACAGTTACTTTGGCCATGTGCTTTGGGTCATTGCCACATGAACCATCTCCCCATTTTCAACTTACTGGCAGTGGGCTGCAGGTTCTCCTCAAGAATTGTGAAGTGACACCCAATGGGTTTTAAGGCAATAGTTTGAATTTGAGCAGACAGGATTTTTCTGCACACTTCAGAATCCATCCTACTGCTGCTGTCAGCAGCTACATCTTCAATGAAAACAAGTGAGCCGTCATACAATGCATGCCCATACATGAATTGTTCATCCGATATGAAGGAAAGCTGACAGTTTACACTTTAACCCAATAAGAAAATTAAAATGTCACTGGCCAAATACTTTGAGTTCACTCTGTATTCAAATACATATTGTGCAGTATGTGTGTAAAAGTAACATACTTTAACCAGTATTATTAGCATAAAGTTTGTTGGTTGGTCTTTCGCATCCCCTTTAAATGTTGCATGTTATCCTATAGAAAACTTAAAACATGCTGCTATTGAGAGGAAAAATACACTGGAAGAAAAAGCATTTGATTGCCACTGACACCACTAACAGTTAATGGAAGAAATATGTCTTTTAGCTAGATGTTACAATCAGCGGTATGCTGAAAAAGACTGACTAACAGGTTGAATTAGCGTAGCCAGTTCAGCCAGGAAACCCGAGTGGTAATTGGGAGCATGCATCAGCTGATGCATGATCCCCCTCATCACATGTCAGATTGTAAATCTGTATATAAACATCAGGTCACTCACTCAGTCGTTGTTGAGCTCGTACAGCATGCGGGTGTGCACCCACCCACCACCCTGGCCTCACCTGTTCGTCTCTGTGTTCCTTGTGGGGGGATCGTTACTGCGTAAACAATTCCGGGATGTGTTTGTGGAGTGATGGGAACTGGAGGTGTACGGGACGGTGGCGCTGATCCTCACCGTACCGTGACACTCTCTGCCTCTGTGTCACAATCAGTGCTGACAATTACATATCAGCTATTACACCTCAATCATGATATAGCACCCCCATTAGAAAAAGTCTGGTAGCACTAAATAACTACACTCATCTTTTTAAATTGTTTATTTCGATGATTACATTTTTAAATGTTAGTTATCTAGTTATTCACTAGGTATACACTCAGGTTATTAACTACTTAAAGAATTTAATAATTATTCATGAGCTTTTGAATATTGGTTAATTTCTCAATTTTGCCATTGTTAGACATTACAGCAGTACAAAGTGATTCTTAGGTTTTCAAAATGGACAGTAAGAACACAATGCAGGAAACAAGTTGTTGCAAAATAGTCACATTATTGTAACAGCTATGCTGAGTAAATACAATATTGTATCAAAATGCCTGTGCCACTTTACATCTACTCCAGATTACTGATGTAGAAATCAAACACCCAATTTCAACAATGTCAATCATGGTGGATTTTAACTACACATACCATAAACAAGATATTTCCAGATCCAACCAACTTGTCAAAAACATGATAAAACCCTGGACAACGTTTACAGCCCAATGAAAGGAGCATTCCTTGCAAACATACACAATACACTGACAAGGTCACTTCCTAAATTGATGTATGTAAAGAAATCATCCAATCAGAGACATTTGTGTCACACAGCAATGGCAAGCCACAGTTAACTGATAAGCTTAGAAGAAAGTCTGGATGGCTTCACAGTCAGAGCCCATTGTGTGTGCTTATGTGTGTACTGTATGTGAATGCACAAAAAGAATGCCTGCAAAGACAGTGACAATAACTCACATTTTATGGGCAGAAAAATTCTAGTGTATAAATTTCAACAGTAACATCACTGAAAATCAATGAAGGCAATGACATTTTAATCAAACTGCCCCAATATAAAATACCAAACCAACAATAAAATATTCTTGACAAAGACATTTAATTTAGATTGTGCATTCTTTTCTTCATGCTTGTAACCCCAACAGATACATAAAAGACAAGGATGTTTTTTTTTTAAATTAAGTTAGTAGTTTTAAGGAAGCATTACTTTATGTACATTTTTGGAATTGGCAATTGTTGCTCTTTAATGTCTTGTCAAAGCCATATTTAATGTAATTCTTTCAAATAACCATGCCTGCTCCCAATGTGAATAGACTTAATCAAATGATAACAAACACTACGTGCAAAGCTAAATTAAGAAAGTTAGGACCAAGCACTTTAGAAATTATTGCAAAATATAATTAAGTAGAAACTGAGTAGAAACTGGAATGGGGGATTGTTTGTTTTACTTAGTGCGAAGGTGCTGCTTGTATGGGACAACATATAGGGACAGTAAACAGAATAGGAACCTACTACAAAAAATCTACTTACGACATTTATGGAAATATTTAATTGATTTAGGATTTCATCTCCTCGACAGTTCGGAGTCTCCTTTGCTGTATATAATTTCATAATGCGCCTAATGTTTTCAATAGCAGACTGGTCTGGACTGCAGGCCAGTTTAGCACCCAGACTCCGTTACTACCGAGCCATGCTGTTGTGATACGTAATGTGCGAAAATGTGGTTTGGCATTGTCTTGCTGAAATAAGCGTAGTCCTCCCTGAAAAAGATGTCATCTGGATGGCAGCATATGTTGCTCCAAAACCTGTATACAGGATATTGTTCAGCATTTATGGTCCCTTCACAGATGTGCAAGTCACCCATGCCATGTGCACTAATACACCCCGATACAACACAGATGCTGGCTTTTGCACTGTGCACTGATAACAAGCCAGATGGTGCCCTCCTCTTTAGCCCAGAGGATGTGGCGTTCATGATTCCTAAAAAAAAAGTCACATTTTGATTTGTCAGACCATAGGACATTTTGCATCTTGCAGTGCAGCAGGGAATTTCCTATGCGAAAAGTAGATTGTGTCACTTCCACTCCCGAATTACACTTATATCACTTTAATCCCCCATTCTGACAAAGCAAAAATGCATTAAAACTGACAACTCATGTGTATATACATAAATATTCAGACCCTTTGCCTTGACACTCCAAATGTAGCTCAGCTGCATCCAGTGTCCTTAAAACATCCTTGACATGTCTCCTGAACTTGTATGGAGCCATCTGTGACATATTCAATTTGATTAGATGTGATTTAGAACGGCACACACCTGTGAATCTAAAGGGATAGTTTGTCCAAAAATCATATTTCGTTGACAGTCCCCTTACCCCGAGTTGCTCCTTCAGGTACATAGTAATCTTTTTAAAACAATCCATTATTCAGCTGTCTCAGTTAGTAATTAGCATTATTAGCATCCTACAAATTCATTAATGTAAACGGTATGTACTGCTGTTGCAAAGCTGCATTGCAAGTGGAAAACTACTCTAAAACAGTCCTCATGGGACACGGTGCGTCTCCTTAACATTAAAAACTATCACCATGTGGATTCTTCATTCTACCACTTATACAATATATAAGGAGAGAGAAAACACAATATTTTAACCTTTTGTAAGAAAACCATGAGACTATTTCGCCAGATTAGAAAATTATTATTGTACCAATTTCTAATTTATCACTAGGTTTCAGATGTACCCACGTGTGCTAGCGAACAGTTCAGCACGCAACAGAAAACTACCATGCGGTGGGCCTGTTAAGCTCCCCATATTGTCGTGAGACCCCCTTTAAGGCCTTACGGTTTTAAACATTATCATCAACGCAATAAATACATTTGACTCAAAATTACATAGTGAACATGACAAAGCACGACAAAACAGGCTATTTCTTGAATACCTATTAAAACATGTTCAAGCATGGCAGAACAAATCAGGCCATTTCGAATGCCTATTAAAACATGCTATACACCATCAACCTGCTTTTCAAACTACATGTAATATTCAGTCAAATAAGCTTGGCTATTACCGAGGAAGGTGATCAGGTTTCCTTGATAAGTTCCAGCTTCATTTAATGGTTAGGTATGATACATTTTTGGAAATAAACATTTAAGAACTCTGAATCAGTGATTATGAAAGCTCACATCAGTTCCTTGTATCGTCCATGATTCCCGGGTCCCATAACAGAGACTCCCTCTTGTGACTACTGTCAGTCGGCCAGGTGGTCAAACGAAATGAATCTCCGTCCATTTAGATTGTCTCCTTTGTCTTCTTTGACATAGACTTATATGGAAACTTGTCTGAATAGGGTGTATGCTTCACTCTCATGATGGAAGTTTTCAGGACTGATCTATTGTCTTCATTGTTGGGAGTTGACGGAACAATACCCAGTGGATGAAAATCTGATGGACTGTTGAACCACACTAATCGCTGTTTTGCAGTTATACTTTCAACAGATCGAGACATCACAACTCTTCTTTTGATGATACATCACGTCACTGACTGGATACAAACAACTGTGTGAGTACCAGCAATATGTTCAAGAAGGATTTCTACAAGAACACTGGTTGAATCTGTTTCAAATCTTCCTGACCACTCACATTGGCAGAACGATGCCAGGGTCAGTTCACTTGGCTTCTCACTCCATTTCCAGATGGATTATCGACAGTGAGAAGAGAATCCACCTGAGTCCTGAAGGACTCCACATACGGGTCAGAGTAACATGGGCCAGTTGACTGGAAAGGTCATATGGCCCCAACACAGTGGAAGACACTGTGTTAATCTTGATTTAGTAAAGTGTTGGAAACTCACTATTCCACAACACCTACACTGACTTGTTAGGACAACCAGGCAATTTGCTGGGTCCACATCACACTGACTACAATAACTGATATTGGAACTTTACATCACTGATACAAGACAAAGAAAACTGAAGACAAGGACTAAAGAACGCTTGATTGGAAAATAACTTCATTCCTTACAATCTAAGATTTTCCCAAATGAACTGATGTGGTGATTTCATATGTATGAAGGTTTGTTTCTCGCAAGACAGGTGGGAAACTCTGTACAATGACAATCCCAATATTGGACTTCGGCGTATTTGTGATGATGCTTAATGATCTACATTATGACAGCTATCATGGTATGTTTGTATAGTGAATTGTTCCCTATTAAAGGTGGAATTGGTCCCTGTCAAAGGTAGAAGTTTTCCCTATTTTAAAGGAAGAATCTTTCACAGGTACAACAGGATATGCACAAGTCTTTTGTATGATATTGTTGCATGGATCATGATACGGACAAGGGAGTTTTGATTGTTCAATGGACTTTGGGGGAATGTTTAATCATGATGTCATGTTTTCGTCTGATTTTCTGCTGAACACCGTGAACACTGATAGTAGCCTGTTGATGTCAAAATGTTTCTCAACCCTTATAATCTGAGGTGGGGGAGGGATTGATGACTGTCGTATATTGAGTTATGTGTCGGAGTGTGGTATATCAATTGTCTTGTCTACATCCATTCTCATTTGAGGAACAGTAAGACCTCATTGGTCAGATACTCCTTTTTGTTGTTTTGTCTTAGTCATTTGTAACATAAGTGTATGGGGCTTTTCTTTTCATTCAGAATTGAATCGTACTTACATGTTTTATCAAACGTTAATTATTCTTGTTTTGTGTTATCAATATGTCTTGTTTTTCTATATTGACAAGGGGGGAGTGTGGAACCTGAGCATTAATAATTACATTATGAATGTACATTTCATTGGAAGTGAATGTGCTTAGATAATGAGAACAACAGAAACATCTCTGTTTAGATTATCTCTCTGTAGGTTGTGCTCTGATAACCACAGGAATGTTTACATTGACCATTTGGCATGGGGGTTACTGTCTTAGAAACCTGATCTTTGCTAGGAAAACACGCCCTTCAATGTATATATCAGCTTGTAACCAGCATTACAGTGAGAAGAGAAGAGATGAGATTGAGTGAGATGAGCTCGAGCCTGTAACATCATGAGCTAATAGACTATCAAATACTGCAATAAATAATTGAATTACTCTCTCCCTTGACGACCAGGTATGCAAACATTATTTCAACCACTATACGAAACGGCCGATTTCTAACACTAGGATCAAAGAACGTTAGGAAGCTATCACAAACTCTTGAACGGGCTTAGTATTTCAGTGATTGGGAGCTGGGAGGAGTGCTGCGTTCATTGTTTTTGGGATCTGGAGGATCTTGGGATCTGAAGGCTATATGTTGTTCTGGTGATGTGGTTGAGAGATGGAACTGTAAACAGACCTTACAGACATGGCAATGAGTGAAACCTCAAGTCTCCTCTCCCACGTCCCTTGTACCTTTCTTATGGCCACGGCATTTTCCACAATTACAGATATTATTCTGATGTCCACTGATGAAAATGGGCCAGCTAGGCGAAGCAACCCTCTTCACCAAAAATCTTCACATAGCTTGTTGAGGTTAAAGTTCACACTCACCTCGATGACATCACTGCCGAAGAACAGAAGCTGTGTATGGTGGCTATAGGAAATTGTTCACTAGTGCCAGTTTAAATACAGCCAATTCCGCCGGTTGTTTCATCAGTGTACAGTTTAAAACAATCGATGCTACTGGAACAGATTGCTGAATTTTTGAGTAGTTTTCCGCTTGCAGTGCATCTCTGCGATAGTGGTACAAACCGTTTCCATTCAGGAATTTGGACAAAGCTAATAACGCTAATTTCAGACTTGGACAGAGCTGAGTAATGGATTGTTAGAAAAATGACTATGTGCCTTCAGGAATATCTCTTGGTAAGTGGACAAATATTAATTTTGGGTGATCTACCCCTTTAAGGTCCTTTACCTTACTTTGTATGTCCGAGCAAAAACCAAGTCATGAAGTCCAAGGAAGACATCCGAGATAAAATTGTGTCAAGCATAGATCTGGAGAAGACTTGCCAGCGGCAAAGGCTTGGAGAGTGGTCTGGATTGACGGAAGGATGTTTCAGAGTGCACAGGATATCTGAGTGATGCAAAGATTCATCTTTCAGCTCGACAATGACCCAAAGGATGCGGTCAACACTGAATTGGCTTTTGAGAGTCTGTGAATATACTTGAGAGGCCCAGCCAAACCTTGGACTTGATCCCTATTGAACATCTGTGGGAAGACATGAAGACCACTGACACTCCTCTTCCAATCTGACAAAGTTTGAGAGGATCTACAAGAATGGGATAAACTGCTTACACAAAGTACTAAATAAAGGATCTGAATACCTATACAAAAGATCATTATTTTTTTTTTATTATAGTGTATTGTGTGTAGACTGATGTCAAAATATTTATCAATTATAAATTCAAGTCTATTATACAACAAAATGTGGAGAAAATGAAAGGAGTTATAGTTTTAGTATTAGTATAGTGCAGCTATTTCATTCTCTGGTAAAAGTTGGGAGGTGTCAACTATTTCTATTTCATTCTCAGGGTGGGAGAGGTCAGCAATTATCTTGCTTGCATGATCATAAGTCAAAGACAAATTTAGGGCCTTGATGGAGAGTGGGTGGCAGCTGTTCTCCCTTTCTGTGATACATACAATATGTAGCAGTTCACCTTTACAGCGGGCAGACGCAGACTCAAACCAGACAATATGGCTGATGTGTATGGCACATCAGTCATAGAGCATCAGACTCTATGGCTGATGTGTAGAAGCAGGTCAGGATAGACTGGGTGATTTTGTATTTTTCTGCTGTCTTCATTTGTACAGCCACTGATGTTACTGTACAAATGATGACAGACACTTTTTGGTGATCACCGTGATGTTTTCCTTCTATTTTAAATTTTAGGGTTTTGCTATGATTCTGAATTTCATCGAGCCATGAGCTAGGCAAGTCTGGGTAGGGGGCCTTTCATTCATCCCCCTCTGAAATAGGAGTGAATGACTTGTTATTTGGCTGTGCAGTGTAAACAATTCACATAAAAATTGCTCTTTAAGCAATAACTCTCAGAGAAACAACAAAAAGAACGTAATCCTGCCTAAAACTTGGAGTCAACTCCAACACTGCGTATTTCAAGAGCTTTTGGAGAGTCTCTGTGGTCAATATGTTATAAATGTTTTATGTCAGATATGAACAAAAAACATTGCCTAAAGGCACATTGTCCAGATTGTTTTTCGTTTATTCATTTATTGGCATACCCCGATGGATGCAAGGCAGACCCAGAGAAACGTAGTCTCTTAAAGGAAAATATCACTGCTGCCCTATTTACTTGCATCCATTAATATGGTATTAACATGTGACATGTGCAATTGAACTTGCTAATTTCCTCACACAGCATATATGAATGTTTCTGCCTTTTATTGATAGAAACAGTGAAATGCACTTCCTGGTTCTCAGGCTATAATCTTTACAAAGCCAGCAAAAGTAAGTCAGTCTGGGTATTTTGCAATGTCGTGGCCGACTGGAACATAGTTGAGACAAGTCTCATGACTCGATTGTACAATGACAACCATATCTACCTGCCACTAGTGTGATCAAGCCATCAGCAAAACACAAAGGCAACAATAATGAATTCAGTGAAGAGAGGAAGAGGGCCCCAGACTCTCAGGGTGTGTCAACCACCTTACAAAAACTGTAACAAATTTGGGGATATTTACATGTTTTGAAGGCAAAATGATTCCATACTATTCAGTGCTTGTTTTCACACTTGAACTGAAATTGAGTGAACTGTGTAGAACTTTGGCAACTAGGAAATGACAGAGGGATTTTTTTTGCCTGCATCTAGAAATGCTTTTTTGAGAAGAGATAGTAACCTGTCTTGGTGATGTCAATGGAGGAGAGAGAGGGTGTTGCTCTACCATTTGACAACTGAAGCAGGTACTTCTATAGACCAATAGAAATTTTGCATGTTAGGATGTGCATTTGTATGCACCAAAAACTGTTGTAAAAACATTATTATTCAACAACTCGTGCAGATATATTATGGATTTTTTCATATATTACAATGCAAAAATTCTACATGATGCCCCTTTGGTTACTGGACTTTTAGTGGGGTATTGGGCCTGTTACCACCTTCACTCACCCATTCACTTGTTGCACTCTGTCTTCTCAAAAGGAATATAATGCATTAATAAGGAGGGGGGTGTGGGTCATATAGAATGTGTAGAAATAATTCAGCTGGCTATTATCGAGCCACACAAAAGCGCTAAAAGATCAGAGACGATCAATGCTTCTTTCATTTACAGTTTTTTTTCAAACTTCAGGAGGAATTGTCTACTGAATCTAAATGGGTTCTGAAGGAACTGTGAAATTCAGAGGGAGAAAGAAATAAAGAGATAGAGTTGAAGAATGTGAATTCAGGAAGCACATGTGCCAGGCAGTGACAGACAACTTCAAGACGGATGGAGCAGACAGGGAGAATGTAACAGCTCATCTGATGTCCCAGTCACACTGACACAAGTAGATGCTGAGATATAGATTTTTATGACTAATACAGTGATTGCAGCGAGAAGATGTATATGTGTGTCAGGAAAGTTTGAGTAGGTGTGTTTCCATGCTACACAATTTCATTCCTTCATGTGTGTTTGGGGTGGATGGTGCAGAAACCTGCTCAACCATAACTGTCACTCAAGAGTGACATTTAAAACTGGACAATAAAAAGGATTTCCTTCATATATTTTAGATTAGGGGTTACTCAGTGTGAAACATCACACATTTATTTCCCCTGTAGCGCTCTGGGGCAGCAGACTAAACCACACAAATGAAAGAAAAGAATGAATAACCTCCCTGTTATTGAGGGCACTCATCTACAAGAAAAAGTGTTGGGATACTAAAGATAAAATCAACTCAACCAAAATTTGAATGACCTTAAAGTTTGTTAATCAGAAAATATGACTATGCAAAAAGCGAGCAAAACAACCCTTTGACACACATGAACAAAGGTAATTTTTACACGCATCTACATTTTTATTTACATTTTATTTACCTTTATTTAATCAGGCACGTTATTAACAACAAGTTATTTTTTACAATAACTGCCTTTGCGTAAAATAGAATGCAAATGTAAGAAATGTTAAGAATCAAAACAATGCTCTTTCTACTTATATCTTACCACACACCTGTAAGAGGAATTTGAGTCTCACCTGGCATCCTTCTTTCAAAGTTTAAAACAACATGCATAAACTTAATGTGAACTAAGAGTTAGCCCAGTTACATACTTTATCATGATAGTTTGCTGGTTACTAGCTGACCTTGTGGCCTGTGCTCATCCAAAAGTATCTGTAGACAGCTAATGGTACATAAGTGTGTTCATCCTCAATTCTTAGGCTGACTTGCTCAACAAAACGGTACCAAATAAAATCAGATGTACACTAAGATCGACTGTATTAGTCAATGTTGCTATATAAATACTGCATGAGGATGAAAGGATGGCTAGGCATAAGCAAATACACTAATTCACCAATAAGACTAACTAGCTGGTATTGTTTGTCATCTATCCAGACTGAAAGATGAATGCTAGCTAGGTGAGACACTATTTTGCTAAATGTTTACATTAATCAGCTAGCTAGTTAATGCTAAGGGTGACAATAGCCAGAAGTGGCACCACTGTATAATTCACTTTGAACAACCTCAGCAGGCGTCCCCTTTGTCAGGTCTATCGTGCTTGTAACAGGGATTTTTTGTGGCATTGGCGCAGTAAAGGCTTCTTTCTGTCAGTCAGTTTGACCAGTTTGCCGGTAATGTGCTGTTGAGCCCTGACAGGTTGTTATTGATGGCTGTCTCTTAAACCAACATGTTTATTTTACCTGTCAGACACTCACTAGTAGTGATGCGGCGAAACTAGCCGGGAAACACCTCACTGAGCAGTACGATGAAAGATGTACTAACCATCTCGCACTCTCCCATTGTCATATGGTTCAGTCCACTGCTTGAATAACGAATATAACCCTATTTTGCCTCCAAGACCAATAATTTAATTTTCACTTCTAGGCGATAAAACAAAAATCCGAACTTCAAAGATTTAGCCATTTTTGTATAACCTTCCCCGGATCTATGCCTTGGCCATTTTATCATCATGGCCTGGGTTTTGCTGACATGCACTATGAGTTGTGGGACCTTAATAGACAGGTTTGGGCCCTAAATCATTCCCAGTAAACTGAATATGTCGCAACTGGATTCCAGTTAAGTTCTTGAGACATCTTAAGGATGATCAAAGGACACATGATGCATCTGAGCTAAATTTAGAGGTTTATGGCAAATGTTCTGAATACTTACAGTATGTACATACAGCTGTGCTCAAAAGTTTTCATACCCTTGGAGCATTGGTAATATATGTACCATTTGCAAAACATGTGGGTATATAAACTTTTGATCAGGGCCATTTGGGTGATTTCTGTTATCATTATGATTTACAAAGGAGCCAAACAACTATGTGGTAATAAATGGCTTCATGTGTTCACTATCCTTAAGTAAAAGACAGTTTTTTTGCATGATCAGTCATATTTTCAAAATCAATGCCAAAATTTCACAATTTCTGCCAGGGTATGCAAACTTATGAGCACAACTATAAGATATACAGTATTTCAATTTTTTAATTTCATACAATTAGTACACATTTCTAATTGTGTTTTTGCTTAGTCATTATGGGGAACAGTGTGTAGATTGATGGTACACAAACAAATGCAATCAATTATAAAGGAAGGCTATTACTGTACACAGAAAAATATGTAAACAGGTTTGTGGTCTAAATACTTTCCAAAGTCACTCTGCCTAGGTAATTTGTTATAATGCTCACTCTCATTCCACACAGACATAAGCCACCTAAAGTCTGAAATCAAATAAAACATTGGTTTCCTGCTTTGCAGCAAAGCCTCATTCACCAAAATATACTCTTGGAAAAATGACCATCCTATCAGTTCTGGACACTGACAATGTAACTTACAGGGTTGCTTACCTAAATAAATGTTTTGTATTTTATCACAACACTGTCTGTTTTGTAATCAATGCACCCTACACCACTCACTCACTAACAATCACTATACTGAAACTGCTCTTGTTGACGTCACAAAAGACATGAAGTGGCAGATCGGAGTGCACAGGAAGGGTTTTAGGGTTTAAGCATAGCCTGCAGGCAGGGAGGTGCATTTCCCTTTGCTGCATCATAGGCAAGCAGCATGGCCTTGTAGCAGATGCGAGCTTCTACTGGAAGCCAATGGAGCTTGCAGAGGAGAGGGGTGAATTTGGGAAGGTTGAACACAAGACAGACTGCAGTGTTCTGGATAAGTTGCAGGGGCTTGATGGCACAAGTAGGGAGCTCAGCCAATAGTGCATTGCAATAGTCCAGACAGGAGATGATAAGTGACTGGATCAGAACCTGAGCCGCTTCCTGTATAAGGTAGGGTCGTATTTTGCAGATGTTGTACAGCCCAAATCTACAAGACCGAGTCACTGCTTCAATGTTTGCAGAGAATAACAGGTTCTTGTTGAGTGTCACGCCAAGGTTCTTTACACTCTGTGTGGGGATCACCGTGGTCTTGTCAACCATAATGGACAGATCTTGGAGCGGCCAGCCTTCCCTGGGAGGGAGAGCAGCTTTGTCTTATCAAGGTTATGCTTGAGGTGTTGGGCTGACATCCAAGTTGATGTCTGCCAGGCATGCAGATACTGTATGTGTGTTGTAACCTGGGAATCAGAAGGGGGAAATGAGAAGAATAGTTGAGTGTCATCGGCAAGGGTCCAGAAGATTGTTCTGGGACAGATAAGAAGAGAGTTGGTTAGAAACAGCACGCTCAAGTGTTTTAGAAAGAAAAGGAAGAAGGTATTCCAGTGGGTCGTTTTGGACATCAGTTGGTTTCTTGAGGAGGGGGGCAACACGACTTGAAGTCAGAGGGAACACAGCCAGTGGATAGGGTGGAGTTGATGAGGAAAGTAAGGTGAGGTGAAAGGTCTACAGAGATGACTGGTTTTCGGACGCCCAGACATCACTAGACACAGGACTTCGTCTGAAGGGAGAGGAGAGAAAGAGGTCAGGAAATAAAGTAGTTCACTGACAGTGGGGCCAGAAGCCTGAAAGAGGAGCGATTCTTGTCAACCATCAATTCGAAATGGTTGACAAAGTCGTCTACCGAGAGGGAAGAAGGAGGAGGGGGAGGACTTCGGAGAGAGGAAAAGGTGGCAAAGATTTTCCTGGGGTGAGAGCAGGTGCTTGAAATACAGAGTGAAAGAAATTGACAGCAGAAACAGAGGAAGAGAAGGTAGAGAGAAGCGAATGAAAGGATGACAGGTCCTTTGGAAGATTTGTTTTCTTCCAATTTCGCTCAGCAGCTGTTCTGTTAGCTCTCAGTGAGTCAGTCAGCCATGGGGCGGGAGGGGAAGCCGCGCTGGCCGAGTGGACAAGGGATAGAGGTAGTTGAAAGAGGTAGAAAGAGAGGAGAGTAGGGTTCACATTTAAAATATATAATTTATTATAAACAGTTCAAACCCAGGGCAAAAAAATTACACTTAAATATTTTGGAAACTGAACTGTGTAGCAAGCTAATTAATGCACCAAACTATCTGGCAACTAGAGTTTCTTTTGTATTGGAACAAAAGTCTGTAATTATTTCATGTAACAGTGATGTTGTTTTCTTTTTTTAAAGGTACAATCTGCAATACTTAAATGGGGTCCTGTAGGTGAAGCATTATCCTTTCCTTTCTTTGTATGTTTTGACATCACTAGTCCATATCCTTTCCATAGTTGCCCATAAACTACAGAACAGAAGGAATTCTGACTTTTCGGTGCACCAATGAGTTAAAACTTACACTCTGTGGGTTTACATATCTACAAATACTCTAGCACTAAATTACTGCAGCACTCACACACACATAACCAGCTCCATTACAAATCAGTAGATCTCTGCCCCACTCTCTATACACTTCTCTACCCACATCAACAAATTTATGAAGGACAACAAAACCATGAAGGGAGGATCTTTCCATTCTAGGATCAAGATATAGAGCCTATTTCTCCTCTACTTTATCTCCTGTAGGGGTGGGCGGATCGATCCCAAAATATTCTAGTGTCAATAGGATCGATACTAGTTTCAGTTTCTCTCCTCGGTTGTACCCATTTCATCAAAGAGTAGAACTGTCAAACTGTGCAAACAATGCTCAGTTGTCATGAAAAGTGCTTCCCCAGCTCTACTGTTGCTTGTGACTGTGCACTTATACAACAAATATATGCATCGCACACACAGCGTGCCACCGGGTGCACCCTGACCACCGGCGCCAACCGCCAATCCGAGATACAGGCCTACATATATTGCATGCATGAATGCCATGGCTGAACGAGGAGCATCGTGTGGAGATATTTTACAGCTGTAAAGGAAAACATCATGAACTACGATTCATGTAATAAGGTTGTTTGCTACTGTGGCAACACCACCAATTTGTTTAAACGTATGAGTTCAGAGTTCTCTTTGAGAACTCTGAGCTGCAACAGAAAAGATGGAGGAGAGAAACGCCTCAGACAGACCCCGACACAGACAGAGTTCACTGGCTGTCTTTTCAGACAGGCAAGGAATATCCAGGTATATATAGTTGTGAAATTATTTTATAATCAGATGTTCAGCATTGGTTAGTGACATACATTAATTATTATCTGCAATTGGTCATCATTAGCTGTTACTTTAGCAGACTGATTAAATATTGACTATATTCAGACATTCGAATAATATATTCAGCCCATTGAAACTTATCTAAAGTATTTATTTTAATGGAACTGAAAAAAATATACCTCAAACCTGGAATATGCACATTCAAATTACAATAATAAAAATATATATTTCTGTACTTTGCCTTTAAAAATGGTAATGTGTTTAACATGCATGTGATTAATTAACCGTGGAAAGCAAAACAAACTGGCTTCATTAATTTATGTAGCATTTTTTTGACAAAGTCCGACAGGTGGCAGGTAGATATTCTACCACTCACAACAATTGCAAATCATGTAGTGGTCATGAAAATGCATTCAGATTTAGCCTATTACTTTTGTATTCATCTCATAAGTCATGACACACTGCTCGCCCCTAAATGAAAGTATATAAGCCGCTTTTAATTAAAAAAAGTATTGTTATAGGTATCGATATCGGCGATTCTGGCCCTGTATTACTTGGTATATGAGTGAACCCAAATTTTGTGGCATCTCACATGCCTTATCTCCTGCTTTCTCTGTCAATTCAGTCTGCAGTAATACTGTAACATAAAATAACACAACACTTTCAGGGTGGGGCTGACTGGAGCACTGTCAGGTTTATAAATGGCTTTCTAATGTGCTGTTTGTTCACTGAACTCAGAGGGCAGCTTTCTTTTGGGCATTGTTGTTTTCTAGGAGATGTTATTTTTTAGAGTTATTATTCTGCAGAGAATCTTATTTAAAAAAGGCAGACCAATGACCCATATCTTGCGTGACACTGTATGTGACCAAGCAATTGTCAAGGTATTTGTTGTGATAAATGGAATTTAAGAGTGTTACTCATAAAGCCCAGTGATTGTGATGGGGAATGGATAGAATTTAGAATATCACCATTTTCTGCAAGGGCCTACAGCAGAGGTTCCCAAACTAGGGGTCGAGACCCAATATGGGGTCACCTGATATGAAAATGGGGTCGGGGGAGAGTGTTTTACAATTGACTCTCATAGCTGCAAATGAAAAAATAATGATTATATAATTTTTCTTCACATGGTTGGGGGCGCAAGAATTTTTAGATATCAAAATGGGGTTGTCGGCCAAAAAAGTTTGGGAACCCCTGGTGTACAATATTAAAAAAGTTATCACACTATTAGGTGTGCAGAAGGCAAAGTACAACTCCAGATTTTTCTTATAGTCATACCATACATGCTTGCCAAAGGCAAAGTACAACTCTAGATTTCACTCATAGCCTTCCTACTGGGGCTTGCGAACCAAGAGTCCTCAGTTTCAATCATTGTTCAGACATTTATTGTTCAGTCTTTTTATTATTATTTAGCACAGTACCCCTTTTACACCACTAGAAGAGCATTTTTGCACAAGAGACTCTGAACACCTGGGACTGCCTCATAGGGGAATTTATGCCTGTCCCCAACAAGATGATTGTAGGACCATCAATATGTTTTTTTAAGAAGTGGTGGATGTCCCCCAACTGCCTGGGATCCATTGATGGCAAGCATGTGGTCATCCAAAATCCCCAAAATCTGGCTCCCTTTTCTACAACTACAAAGGCCTACTCCATTGTCATCTTGGCAGTGGTAGATTAGCTGAAAGAAAACAGGCCTGCTAATACTGATCTGGGGAAATGGCTACTCACATTGTGCCACATGTACTGCATGTTGATTCACTGGTGTTGGTAACATCTGTGGCAGCATGTATTTAGGTTGCTTTGTGTGATTGTTTGTGTGACATCAAACTGAAATGCATGTTAATAAGAAAGTGCATGCCAGAAATAAGGTTAAAATAGAATCTGCTTAGGCCATTGTTTCCCAATCCCGGTCCTGGGCGTTTTTGCCCTAACACTCACACACCTGTTTTAAATGTTGCCCTCCCACTTACACACTTGATTGACATAATCAACCTATCATCAGGTCTTTAATTTGAATCAGGTGTGTGTGTGCTAGAGCAAAAACAAACATGTGCACCCCTTTAGTTCCCAAGGACTAGGATTGGGAAACACTGGCTTAGATTATGGGCAATTATTGATCTTAAATCTTGGTGGGGGATTAAGGTCATACTTAACTAACACATCATTTGTAAATTACTAAACTGAGGTGAGAACAGAGCAAGGAGACTTAGGTAGATTTTCTAAATTCTTGAGGACAGTGAGAGGAAACAGAATAAGTGCACAATCACATACCTACCATTCACATTGATTCCCACCTCCATCCATCTCCCTGCTCTCACACAGTTAAAAGGAGATGAAACACCATGAGGAGCATTTCGTGTGGCTTTCATACAAGAAGTGGATATCACAATGTTGTCACTCTCGCTTTCTCACTCATTCACTCGATTCTGCATGAAATACACTCCAGCAAGTCCCCTATGTGTTGGTTTTATTAACAAACTCTGACACTCAACAGGCCTTTGACAGTTGCAAGAAGAAATATTCACAGCTGAGCGCTAGGCATTCTTAACTCTAAGCTGTGGCACATCGAAGAAGACAGTGGTGCAATTGAGGCTCCCTGGATGTGTCCACAATACAGACTGCAGGGAAATAGGATCAATTGCTGCAAAGACGAGAACCTGTTTCTGCTGACGAAGGGAAGCCTGAGGATTTCATTCTCCAAAGTGCCATAGGCAACCTGAAAGTCCTGACTTTGGTGGAACATTATCAAATGTCTCCCACTCCCAATCAGTACATTCCTGTAGACTTTTAGAGGTGCACTTTGTCAACATTTCACTTCAATGTACTCATCAGTTACAAGCTGAGACAAGCAGATAAATTCAGAGACACCATATATAATCTGGGAGATGTATGTTAATATAACTAATACTGAAAAAAAGGCCATGGACTTAAAAAAGTCAGAGAAGAAAACAAAAGATTTTTGTCTACAGCCAAGCCCTATGTTACAGCAAATAGGAATACCTATTTTGATCTGTACCTATTCCTAAAAGGAATTCCTAAAAGGAATAGGTACCGATCAAAAGCCAATACATTTGTCAACAAAAACAACCAAATATCTTCTTAACTCTATAAATGACTCAAGACTCCTGAGCTTGAGCTCTTACATGTAAGATCAAGATGTAAAACCTGTTGGCATTGCTTTGACAACTTAGTTAAAACTACACAAAGAAAGAAACAAACTTTGACGTGAAAATATAAACATGAAGCGGAGAATGTTACTAGTCTGACCTTTGTCTTTCGACATTGTGTAGATTTACTTGGTAGGTACCTTGCTCTGATAAAGCCAGTATACCAAAACGACAAAAGTGTTTTGTGTTTTGGTCCTTGCTGAGTGAAAGCATTTAAACAGAGCTACAGTGTAGCTATATTAAGTTAAAGTGTAGCTTTTGTGATTGGAAAACAATCACCCTGTTTCATACTGGAAATTTTGTCACCGTGTTTCTGGGGCTAGCCCTGAAAAGTGGGAACATTCCTTGCCCTGGGCTAAGGAACAGTATGCTACTTTTGCTATCAAACCCATATATTATAATGACGTGTAATCCGATCCTACAAGCATTTATGACCAGTGTCTGAAGGCTGATTCTGGCATTATTTACGAACAGAAGTCAATTGAGAGTGTATCAGTCCAGACGCAGGGATGTCAAGTCTGGTTGTTTCGACATACAAGTGCGTGAATACACATTATCACAACAAACCGTAACATCCTGGTTCGATCTCATTAAGATGACAATCCTATGACCCAAATATTATAATGAACATGTAATCCGGGCTGGAGCAATTCTGGCTAAAACCTCAAAAGGCTGATTCTGTCATAATTTAACTGCAATTTAAGTCAATAGATTGTGTAGCAATCTGGATGCAGGGATGTCAAGTCTGGTCGTGTCGATATACACGTGTGTGTAATTATCTGCATATCTAAGAACAAGAGTATTGGTATTGGCTCCCAATAACTCCACCGGGGTAATTGATGATGAAAGAGTAATCTATATTTAAAAGTAATATAGTTTATTCAAATCAAGTAATAATGTTACAATGTATCACATAGTTACATATAAGTAATATTCTCAATCATCCAAAATCCTACAAATGTCATTTCGATACTTTGCTGGTTTGTCTGTCTTCACACCTGGTGCATCAGAGCCAGGTATGTAGGCACTGGGTAGGCCTTGGTGGCCTGGGCCAGAACCACTTGAGAGCCTGGCCTGTCCAGATTGATGAGCGGTTTTGACATTATGCTGTGTATTAAAAAAATGCAGATGTTTTACTAATAGGACACGTACAACAGGCCATCCATGCCAACTGCCGGACTGAACAATTCATGACTGCCTGCCAGAGTATTCCGACGTAGCCAGTAAAGAGTATCTAAAATAACTCCACAGCCCCTCGTTGCTGTACCACCTAGTTATCTTAGGATAAATACATTTACCAGCAAGTCACTCTGGATAAGTTTCAAGCAGATGACTAACATAAAATATATATTTGTTTTCTAAATTTTGATGTGGGTGTCATGTAGCCTAGTGCCTTGGACATGATCTACTCTCCTAGCTGGCAAGCTGAAAATCTGTAGATACTCCAAGTTTAAGTCTTCTTGTGTACATAATAAGGGGGTATTTGCCTGTGTTCTCTCCCCCTCCTCTATTTGCTTCCGCTGCAAATTTATGAGGCTGATTTCCATGTGTTTCAGAAGGTTTCTGGTATTGCTACAATATCATGCGGACTTTTGACACACATCACATTGTGCTTTACTTTCTTTCTACTGTTAAAGCAGAAGAGCACTGGTAGCTACATTACCCATGTCTATGAATAGGCTATAAGTAGCATAGAAAGAGAAGGTAAAAGGAGAAGTAGTTTGTATCCTACAGTAAACAACTATTCGCTGCATTTATTTTTTTTACATGTTTCACCATCTGATACATGTGAAAAATAACTCTGTGAAGTCATCATATAAATACTGTAGAAGGATGTCATGTTGCCATATTGAAATAAAGATATTCAAATAAAAATCTAGGGAATGTGTCACTGATTTAAACATGAAACCAAGAATAATATACTGACTAGTCAAGATATGTTCAGCTAATTGTCAGCCTCTTACATATCTGACAGCTTGTAAAAAATGCACTTTCATCTTTTGATGCTGCAATAATTCATGCAATTATGTGTCCCATCTACACCAACTACACCGGGTGGTCCAGCAAAGTCCGCTTTGTTTCTTTGTAATTGGTGAATGAGGAGACCGAATGATTTGGCGCACGATATGTGGTCTGGGGAGGGCATTAATTGTTTTATGTAATATTCTACTTACATATGAGATGACTGAGATATACATACTTCGTCTGCACTGCATTGCTGCATTTGCCCTGTGGCCAAGTAGCGTAGAGTTTTCACAACCTTGATCTCCGGTGTTATTGGGTTGTTTCTGTTTGTTGGTGTAGTGACTGCATCAATGACTAGCTCTACTATGATCATAATACCCTTTTGATTAAGGCGATACCTTTTTAGAAGCTCAGTATCATTAAATGTTTCTAAAATGTCAACCTGATTATGAGGTGGATTGCCGGCAGCAGCCCTTTTAGGATTGTTTGTGATGTGGTCCTAGTGACTTAGGAGTCCTCTTGACTACTCCTAACTTTTCCCAGATTTAGGAGCTGTTTTAACGCTAAAACGCTTTGTGAAATACTCTTAGAAGTCCTGAAGTTAGGACTGACACGCCCATTTTTTTAAGAGTTACTCCAAAATCCAAAAAAGTTAGGAGCTACATTTAGCCTTAAGATGTTTTGTGAATACAGACCCAGGATTGGAAGTGTCCATGTTGGTATTAATTTGCTCATCCACATCTGTAGGATCTTATTGAATGACCGGTTAGTTCAGCATTACAGTACATAGCTTGCAAACTGCTGCAGCTTATTGCGGCTTGTGCTGTTGAAACGGAACATCCGTCATCTCTTGTTTCATCATCACCATTCCAGCTACAATATGTTAATGTCAGCTCACAAAACACTGAGAAAAAATATGAATTGATTAGTTAATACGAGCAGCAGTAGAATGAACAAATGTTAGAACAGAACAATTGTTTGATGAAACATCAGACATATCTTTTGATAGCAGACAATGTTAATAAGAATATGTTTACAGCCTTGTTGCATTATCAGATTACCAGCATCAAGGATAGTGAATTGGCTGATTGTGAAATACAATCAATGGACAAGTACAGGAATAAAAAAATAGGAGATTTTCATTGTCTTAAACATTGCACTTTGGCCCATGTGTTCCCTTAGTGTGCCCTCACATTGTTTTGTCCAGCAATAGAGCAGCTCATCTGTAGTTTTATTTTCCTGTCGTCCCAGCAACAACAAGTAATCCTGAGGGATTTAAACTTAATGAAGCTTATTGATTTGTTCCAGGAGGTTAGCAACAAGATTGAATGAGTTGTTTTGACACAGGAAAAAGAGGTGATTGTGGTATGAGGGTGGACTGTGAAATGATTGTAATCTAGAGCCCAGGCATGGTGTTCATTTTCTTCTCACCTGGCTCTGCCTTCATTGATAGATCAATGAAAGTGCATGATAGATGTAATGACCCTTTTACTTGCCTAAATTTCACAGCAGGTGTGTGCCACTTCAACAACCCAAATATAGTCACACTCGCAGAAACTCAACTCAGAGGACCAGTCATGCAAGAGTATAAACATAGTGAGAGCACAGACTCATCAGGGGGATTCGTCTGCGCCTTCTTCATTCAACTGCACCTTTTCAAAATCCACCGGCACTCACTTGACAGACATGGTAGCCCTAGCAAAAACATGCATTTTACTAAATAATGTTGGTAGTCCTAGTGGTCAATCATAAGACTGCTTTTTGTTACAACACCTTTGACTGACTAGTTAAAAAATCCTGAGAAGCATACAACAACAACGCAGCATTGCTGAAATGGTTAGAATTTTGCTTAAGCGAGCTCTGGTGTTTGTAGCAAGGCAGTTCGCCTGGCCACACACTGGTGTAAATCCCTAATCTTCTATCAAAAGTTAAACTATTATTGCATGTTTGACGCTGGTTACTATGGAACCATTTGTTGCACTGTTTCAATCATCACCAGGACAAATTGTATGGGTTCTCATCTTGAGACGATCTAGAAAACGTCTATGCAACACTCTACTCTTGCAATGTTTAAACTCTAGCGCCCCTGCTTCTCCTCTCTTTCAGCTGGTCCTCTACAAGCTGTACAATATTTTGTCTTCCTGCAGTGGCATCTGCGCCTGTGAGAGAAAGTTATGATACTGATTCATGCCATGAAATATAACCAGAAACATCATGTTTGCTTTTAGTAAAATTAGAAGACTTAAATAACACTCCCACATAACAATAACATTGTCACAGAAGTGGGATCACTAACAACCCAGATCGGATTCACTTTTTTAACATCAGGGGGAGGTCAGCTGCGCATGTGATACATCAAATGGAATGTAAACTGTCACGTGTCAAATGGTGGCAGCAGCGCCCTAGTTCAGTCATTAATTGAGTGACATCAGACAATTAGACAGTATCCGAAGAAGCAAATCTGAATGCAATATAATGGGAAACTTTTTCTATATTTACAGTTAGTGGAAGATGACATTTGCAACTTTAGATCATCAGACAGCATTGACTCAAGCCAACAAAATGTCCCTGAAGTTTTCAAAGCAAATATGCAAATACTATGGGGATCTTATATTTGTGAACATAAATCCTAATTGACTCTGTATTGTTTTGTCAATGCTAAATAATTTGAACATGTGCCATCTACTTGTGTAGATAGTTAGCTACGTTACCAGCATCAGTCACATTGTGGAGTACGCCAACAATAGTTAGCCTAGCTTAAGTTGATTTAGACACAAAGGAATGGTTAGTTACACATCTTTGGACTGAAGAATGTACAATTGTTACTATGGAAAACATCAAGACCTTTTTTAATGTGTTAACCCAAGGGGGTTTATTTCTCTCTTGTTTGTGCAGGAGTTCTTTTATGAACTTGACTGCAAGATATTCAATAGCCAAATCATCTTAACTTCAATCTTTTATCTTGTCCCTTAATTTTAAGTACAAAGCTTTGACATGGGTTGTTCCAACATTGGTTGAATGGCAATTGCATTCAAGTGCTAAAGTCTTTGCGACATCTTTCCAATGAGCAAACAATCCACATACTACATCTTGCTGATCTATCATGAATACATTGAGCCAACGTTGGTGAAACGTATATGTGCTATCTGGGTAGGTATATGAGTTCCAATAAAACAACTAGCTAACTATTCAGCTAACTATTAAGATCAATAGTAAACAGTTAACCGGTATGCAGCTCTTTCTAGCTGACTACAGTACAGTTGACGCAGATTGTTAGCTAACAACAGGTCATGGACAACTAGGTATTATTTTTCAGATATACTTGTATGTTCACATTGCTAGGTTGTGCATTGACCGCCACATTACATAGCTTTATTGGGAACATAACCTACAACAGTTTCTGTTATTCATGTAAATTTGAACATGTTATATTGTCTCATTTTGACTCAACATTGTAAGTTTTTCTCCACAGACAACATTCCACCAACTAGGTCTGCTCTCCCCACACCCTGAGGGAATGGTTCTTTCAATTTCACCATAATGAGACACGACTGCCCATTAGCCCTGAACTAGTCACAAACATAACACGTAAGTAACTAAGTAAATGATGGCTAGTTTTACACAACAAATGCACATCAGTGAAGACAAAGGCAGTCAAAATGAGGGGACAGCAACTGTTCCATTATCAAGTAATTTCATTTTCAATTCCACCAGTCTTGATAAACAGTGCCTGAGTGTGAGGCTGTTTTAATTGTGCTCACAACCGTATAACACTACTCCATGTTAATTGTGTTGGATCCACAGTCCCATCCTAATGCAGCAGAAAAATAATCAGGCCAGATGAAGAATGGGCGATGCTTGGTGCTAGGCCTGTTGACCAGGACAAACCAAACAGAAGAACCACATCTGAAGTCTCCTGCCGAGGAAAACAGTCTTTCCATGAATCCCGAACCCTTTGAGTTACTGGTGACAGAGGATGACATTCAGAGAGTAGTGATGGTATCAATAAACATGTTCACTACAAGGTTTCAAGGTTTATTTGTCAAATGCAACCAGCAACACAGTCATCCTGCACAATTCTTTGTGAGATGGCATCCGACAATTACATAGTGAGAGTTAAGAAGAAGAATATATAAGCAAAATATAGCTGGACAAAAAAAAATAAAGCAACACTTTACATAACACTGTACACTAGCAGCAGTTTTTAAAAAAAGTACTGTGAACCAGCAGCAATCTGGGGAGTATTGTTGGACATTATAGATATGCAGGTATGGAAGTAATATGCATAACAGCAATTTGGTGGAATTATTGAATATTATAGATAAATATGAGAGTAATAAGCATATGAATGGTGGCATAGCACTCTACAACTACATTGTGAGAATGAAGAAGAAAATAAATACACAGCAAATGACGCGCTCCACAGACTTCACCCCCCTCTGGAGGGACTTGCGGTCAGCAGCTGCCATACCAGCCAGTAATGCAGCCTGAGAGGATACTTTCAATGGTGCACCTGTAGAAGTTGGTGACAGTTTTTACAGACATGGCACATTTCTTGAGCCTCCTTAGGAAGTATAGATGTTTTTGGGCAGTTTTCCCTGCTGAGTTCGTTTGTCTGGACCAACTGAAGTCATCTTTGATGAACACACAGAGAAACTTGAATTTCGGAGACTCTCCACTTCAGCTCCATCGATGTGTATGGGGGCATGACCTCCACTCTGCCGCTTCCTGATGTCCACAATCATCTCTTTAGTCTTGCAGATGATGAGAGAGAAGTTGTTGTCCTGGAACCATGTAGCCAGGTTATTTAACTCCTCTGTAAGCAGTCTCATTGTTGTTGGAGATGAGACCCAGGATGGTAGTGTCGTCCGCAAATTTGAGGATGATGTTGGAACTGTGTGTGGCCACGCAGTTATGCGTGAACAGGGAGTACAGGAGGGGACCGAGTATGCAGCCCTGGGGGGCTCCAGTGCTCAGGGTCAGTGTAGAGGAGGTGAGGTTGCCCATTCTCACCATCTAGGGTCGGCCTGTCAGGAAGTCCAGGATTCAATTGCAAAGGGAGGTGTTAAGTCGCAGGGTCCTGAGCTTAGGAACAAGCTTGATGGGCACAATAGTGTTGAATGCAGAGTTGTAGTCCACGTTCAGCATCCTCATGTATGTGTTGCCTTTTTCTAATAGTCAGCGCACCCCGAGGACACTGTCTGGAATGCCATCTGGCCCTGGTGACTTCCGAGGGTTCACTTTTTTAAAAACTCTCCTCACGTCAGCCGTGGTTAGGGACAGAGTGTAGTCATCCTGGTCCTCAGCAAGCCTCACAGAAGGAATTGTGTTGGTCGCCTCAAATCGTGCATAGAAGGTGTTGAGCTTGTCAGGGAGAGAGGCGGCTGGACGAGTATCATTGCTATTTTTCCCTTTGTATTTCTCACTTTATGAACAGATCATTATAAAACAAATGTACTTTCAATCTAGGAGGTGTTTAAGCTTTTACATCTGTCAAATCTAAAAAAGTGCATGTACTTTGTCTGTGCCCTTAGCCTCACATTCCTTTTGTCCAGTTGACAAAAAATGATACAATGTTGCCAAAATATCTTGAATAATAATAAACTAAATTTGTAAGAAAAAGTGCCATGTCTCCCTCTGTACCTGCTCCCCCTTCTGGCCCGTTGCAGCTCCAGCAGTCAAAGTCACCAATCTACTAGCTGCCACCACACCCTTTTCGACCAGCCAACCCTAGGCTGTTGTTGTCTTAACACACACATCTGTTCCCTATCCCACCATTATCATGTGTATCTGTTCCCTTTGCTCCCCTTGCCTTCGTGTTTGGTTGTTTCATGTTACGTGTTTACTACTGACCAGCAGTTAGCTGTCGCTGTGGTTCCAGGCTTAGCCTGTTTGTTATATTTAATTTCTAAAGGCTGCATTTTGCGTAGTTCTTTTTCGATGTATTCTACAGAGTGCATTTTACGCATTTCCTTCTCCACGCAGTGCGTGTAGGTATGGGAGTAAATACACACGTTAAAATGGCTTCTAGTTTCGCAAGACTAATTTAAGTAATGTAGTTTTGAGCACATTCAAAAATTTTTAAGCCTGAGGGCAAATAACTACTTATTTCTGAACAAGTTAAAAATGCAAACAGTTCAATTAAAGTTATGTAACAGTAATAATGACATTTGCTCTGTCTAGTCACTTATATGTTTGCAAACATGTGCATTTTATTAATTCCTAAATTCTCAATCCAGTGGTGGCGCTTATTGTTAGGAGTGCCTCTTTTTAATGAGTTATATAGCCCTTGAGCGCAGGGACAGTGTTTCAATTAGAGAGCTAATGAAATGAAATAATCATAAAACAAGGTTACCACTGTGGTGCAGCTATTCGTTTAAACAAATTACAATGAAAAGAACACGTCAGGTATGGTTCTTTCATTACAGCCTGTGTAAAGCCCAATGAGGAGAGAGTACATTGGGGCACATCCAGTCCTGTCTTTTCTTTTTCTTGGCAGGGTATCCTCTCCTCACTAGGTGCTTCAGAATGAGAGGCTGGCGCTGTACTAAGAGGAGCTATTAAAGATTTGTTTAGCTGTGTGGCTAAGTGATGCGATTGGTTGATCCAACACCTCATGATGATGTCCAAAAATGTGAAGGTCAAAAGATAGAGCCCAATATTTCACAAATTTAGAACAAGAAACAATTGTTGCCATCTTTTTTTCAAACTTTATTTAACAGGGAAAACAGACTGAAAGCTTGATCTGTGCCCTATGTAACATGCTGATATGTACAGTTATAAGCACACAAACAGAAAGAACATATTTTGTATATTCAAAACATACAAAAAAAGACATACAATTCAACAGAAACAGTCACAGACAACATAATATTTATCCTCCATAACATGTTTAATATGGGCAAGTTTGGCATTCTGGTGTCCCTTAAGTTGGATCTGCATTTTTTTTCCCCATAAATAAGGTGCAAAGGAACTGAAGGCAGTCCTGCCCAACTCTATGGAGACCGCAGAAGTCTCTAATGTAATCTACGTCTGTGATCTGGTTTTGAAATTAGTAAGTTTAGTGAAAATTAATGATGATATACATATATGGAGGTAGTTTTAAAAGAAGTGCTTTATAAATAAAAAGAGAGCATGTTGCTTTCGCCTCACAGATAGAGACCCAACCCACATGTTGATATAGTATACAGTAATGAGTTTTATAACTATCACTGGTGATAAACCTGAGTGCACAATAGTTAATAGCACCCAGTGGTTTTAATGTGTTTGCTGAAGCATACATATAGATAATATCACCATAATGTAAAACGGACGTAAAAGTAGCCTGCGCAATTTGTTTTCGATTTACAGACGACAGACAAGCCCTGTTTCTGTAAAGGAACCCTACCTTGAATTTGAACTTTTTTCCCAATTCAGTAACATGTTTTTCAAAACAAAACCTGTCATCTAACCATACCCCTAAGTATTTATATGCCGAGACCTGTTTGATCTGAGTACCATCCAAGCTAGTAATTACAAAAGTGTTTCTGAGAGGTTAAATCTTGAAAAAAACATGAAATTTGTTTTCTTAGCATTTAAAACAAATTGAAGCTGTAAAAGAGACCTCTGTAGTTTTTGTAAAATCAGACTCCAACTGCATTAATGCTTGGTCAGCTGTTGGAGCAATAGAGTACATCACTGTCATCTGCATATAAATAGAAATTACAATATCTGACATCACCAATGTTGTTTATATAAAGTGAGGACAATAGTAGGCCAGTTATTGAACCCTGAGGGACCCCTTTAAGTAACTCTCGGTCTTGACCACGTCGACCTGAGTTCTATCTTTAAAATAGTCATAAAACCATCAGCAGGCATCAGTGCCCACTCCTATAGATAGTTGACAAAAGATTCTAGGATCTTTGCGAGACAAGGGAGCCTAGAGATGGGTCGATAATTATCCACATCACAACCATCACCTCCCTTATGTAATGACAGAACAAAAGCTGCTTTCCACCCCTCAGGTATATTTCCTGTGCTTAATGTTTAATTGAAAATGTGTGTTACTGAACCAGCAATGATAGGCGCAGCACACTTTAGTAAGTTTGGGTCAAATTTTCAGCACCTCAGGATTTTTTTGTATCAATGGCATGCAGGGCAGCAAGGACCTATGCTTCAGGGAGTTTCTGGAAACTAAAAACAGGATTACCATTTTCCAGGGTAACAGTTGAAAAGCAAGACAAAAAATCAACTGACTGGCCGGGACCACAGTGGCCACTTTTCTTTTCAAATAAAAAAACAGCAGAGATTAAATGCTTATTAAAATCATCACAGATATATATATATATATTTTACTTATGGGTGTCTGAGGTAATTAGGAAGAGAAACAGCGGAGTTCCCCCGTTTCATTGAATTAACGTTTTTCCAGAATTTTGCAGGATCTCCGGCAGTCTGTCGTAGTAGATTTTGCCTTTTTGACAACTGCAGTACATTTATTTCTCAATTGCATGAAAAACAACCAATCAACTGGAGCACCTGTTTTCCTCGCTAAGGCCCAGGCTTGATTCTTCTACAGGAAAACGTTTCATAATTCATGAGAGAACCAAGAATTTGTTTGATTTCTTACTCTGTGATTCGTAAGCGGGCAGAGGCATAAATATAGACAGAGAAAGCAGTGCAGTCGCATTGGGGCCCATGGAGGGTGCGGGTCCTCTAACAATGTGCTGGGCGGTGTTGAAGTGTATGAATGTATGCTTGCTATGTTTAGATTACAAAAGAGTTGCTGTGTAGATATGACAAGCACATTTTTACAAACCACAACAATATTAGATTGATTTATAGGACAATAAATCTGAAATCTTTAGTTAATGAAGGATATCAGCTAAGTTGAAAGAATTACATATCTTGCTACAGTCAGAGGACCATGTCAGATTTTTAATGTGTGGAAACTTAAATTTCATATACATTAAACAATGCCTTAAGGCCTTTTTAATGGCTCTCCATAAGTGGGTAAAGCCAAGGACTCCAGGAAGGGGGAAGACCTCCTAAGATGACACCAACATTTCCATTCAATCAAGGTGGCCTTTTGCTAAGGGTTAAATTTGAGTCTTCAGACTGGTCTTATCTGTGGTAATATACCCCACATGAAAATATTCAGTTTGGTGATGATCAAACATTAAGTGAAAGCTAAATATATTTTCCTCTCAGTAGCTTTAATGTTGAAATTTGTGGTTTTGAAACCAACTGAAGTGAGGGTAGAGACCTAAAGTCATTCCCCATTGTTGGTGATAGAACAATCTTAATGTCGATAGAACCACAGACGTGGTCAAGACATGCATAAAAATTGTGATTTTGGGTTTGGCTGACAGCCACTATTTAGAATAAAAATGAAACAAAGTTGGAGATTTTCCCTAAGATTTAGGAAGTTAAGACATTGTTTGTGTTTGTCATGTGGTAGTTTGGCCATTGCCTGTGAAAATGCTAAATTTGGGTGCTGTAGATATGCTAATACAATCGCCCTGGTGGTTGCAGCAGGTAAATCACTGCAGCATGGGCTGGAGTTTTCTCCCCTACAATTTAGTTGAGCAGCTTATCTCCTAGAGGGTAAACTGATTATTTAGTTAGGCATGTGCCCAGAAACTACAGGAATTTATGGTTGATAATTCCTTCGCATAAGCGAACGTGTTGAACATTGATGTCTTTGATTGTTAGAATTTAGCCGTTACATATAGTGGTTAAATAATAGAGAACCCGCACAAATCAAGGGAGAAAATACATTCTGTATTTATTGGAATAATGCAGCAGAGTTGTCCTATTTCAATGAATGTTCCAAAATGATCTCACTGTAATGCTGGTTACAAGCTGACATATACATTGAAGGGCGTGTCCAGGGGCGTGGCCAGAGATTTTGGGCCCCCTGAAAATATATCATATTGGGCCCCACCCAGATGCGCGGGGGTTGGAGGGATTGGCACGATGCATACAGTGGTGCAGGAGCCAAAGCACCTTTAGAGGTGTGCAGTTGTTTAATATAGGGTTTGAGTGCACAGAGAATAGTATCTCTACCATATACTAACCACTGGGCGTAAATTGTTGTCCAATTATTTATATCGTAATTTCTGACATTTTACTACAATGGTAGGAGACTATGATTGATGTACATTGTATATGCATGGGACGGATTGTCATTGTATATCTTTCTTATTTTGTTACCGTCACTTTAAGAAAGGTGGTGATTGGACTTAACAGCTGTGTGTTCTGCTGTAACGAAGTGGGTGTCTGGGGTTTTGGACGGTGGAGCAAAACAGTTTTCTATCCGTAGTTGCTTAAGTTGTATGTAGAAATTACTTTACTTTGTCTAAGAAGATTTCTTTAACGTACTCCGTTAAAGCAAACGTAATAAAGCCAGTACATTTTATTATTCATAACTATGTGGAGTCCTGTGGAAGTCTTTACATTATATTAGCATGCACACGAGTCAAGGAGCTGTTGCCAACAAGCTACAAAGCCGAAGGCACCGTGAGCTCTTATAAGTGGAATTCACTATTTGATGGAAGACTGATAAGAAATATGCTATAAGAAAGCTTCAGCAGTGGAAGACTGATAAGAAATATGCTAAAAGCCATCTTTAATAGTCTAAATGTTTTTAATGGTACAAGTCTTGACTGGAAACATCTCAACATTAATAAATAGCTTAAAATAAATATAACTTAAATATACATAAACTTCTAAAATTAAATAAATTAACATCATGATCTATATAATGTTATAGGTTTGAATTCTTATTGAAAAGGATTCTTTTTTTCATAATAATTTTTTAAAAATCTCACGGCCCCCCTGCAATTATGCTAACTGACATTACATTCTGCATAATGCTGCTCATCTCTTTCAGTTGGGAGTAGGGCTGGTTCAGGGTTATGAGGATGGACAGACAGGGCTGATGAGCCTGAAGTTGCATCCGTTGGGCCTGGCACCAGGCAGGGGCAGGAACAACTGATTTAGTATCAATAGTTTGCTAAAAGTTTGCCTGCATTGATTAAATGTCAGCTAAAAGAGGAACGAAATGTAAACACTCAGAATTTTCTTTGAAGATATTAAGTAACTAACGTTAGGGGTGCAAAAGTAGCCTATTTCACAA
>JACXGI010001738.1:0-12194 GCA_016801175.1 Esox masquinongy
GGAGTCTGAGGGGTACTAGTATTTGGAGTCTGAGGGGTCCCGGTATTTGGAGTTTGAGGGGTCATAGTATTTGTCCTGGTGACGGATGAGGTATTATTTGTGACTGTCTCATTGTCATTTATAGTGGTAGGAGTGGAAGCACCACCACCTGTCAGTGGACTGAGGCTGGTACTACCAGTTGGTACGTGGGGCGTCTCTGTTCCGGAATGTGTGGCGGCTGTGTCTGAAGATGTCATGGCGGGGGTGGATGTGTCTGGCTGATTGGTGCTGCTAATTGGAGTTGTGGACTCCACCCCTGTAGACACAGAAAAGAAGATATGTATCTAATAAGACCCATGAATGCAATCTCGAACATGCAGTACTTCAACAGCTCTGTTATGCTAAGGTTAAACTTTATCCAAACCTGCATTTTCAACCAGAAATATTTAAGTTATGGTTCTCAAGGCCAGGTACACTTCTAATGTTTTTATAGAGGACTTATTTAGACCAGAGACTGACCTTAACTTTAATTTCCTTTAGCTGAGTTGACTGACTTTAACCTTGATTTGCTTTAGCTGAGTTGACTCACAGGGAAACGCAAATGACCTAGCGTCTCGAGTCCTCTTCTACTTTGATGAGAAAAGTGTTGCGCAATGTAAATATGCCAAGAAACCTCCTCTTCTCTGCCTCTCCTACCTTATCCTACCCTTCTGTAATATTAAGGCTCCAAAGGGAATTGAGTGCCCTTGGCAGGAAGCAGTGGATTCCAGACACCTTTAAAAAATACTGTGTTTCTTCTATGGTACCTGGCAGACAACAAAGAGGCAGGAAGTGGTAAGCATTATCTTTGATCCAATTCTGTTCCAGGTAGCCCTCCATACACACCGGAGGGTATGTTAGTTTGTGTGAGCTATTGCTTAGTGACAAAAATAATTCACAGAAATTGCAAGCCACACACACACCCGCCTGTCTCAGCTGGACTTGACGGACATCCTTCTTTGAGGCTACAGACTCATAGTGCACACACACTCTTTCATCACAAAGACACATACATCCCTTTCTCCACGAAACGTGCGCACGCACACACACACAGTCGTTCCTAATATTCCATAAACATATTTACACACACGCATATATGCGTATACACACATGCACTGCGCCAAGGAGTGGATGAATAAACAGCGTTATCAGATATGATAGACTGCGGGAAAGGCTTTTTATGATCACAGCTAACATTAAAGGCATCTTATTGGTTATGATGATGTTGCGAAAGTGACCAAAACCATTCCACCCCATTGTAAGCGGAAAAATATTTTTGGTTTCTCTAATTGTTCTTGTGATGGTGTGATTGGTCAATGACAGACAGACAGTATAGTGTCAATCCATGTATAAAATATGGAGAATCTTCAGAAGTGCCTGCTCTTAAAATGTGTCGTGTCTGCTGAGCTTTATTGCTCCAAACTGTTTTTGTAAGTTACTAAATCTTATATCATATTTTTTATATATAGTCCTTGTTTTAATGCACCACCGAAGTTTGTTTCACATTCGGTTTCCTATATCATAGGATCCTATAGGACGCATGTACAGTCAAAAGAATCATCAGATAGTAACTTGGGAGAGTCCAGACTTCCATAAAGATTAGAAACTTGGCTTGGTCTTCACCATATGGGTGTGTGGTAACACATACCATGATCAAAAGACCTATCCGAGGCCCTCATAGAAAAGATATTGATTTCCACAAGTCTAGGAGGGGTTTAAAAGCAATTCAAAGCAATTTCAACCATTTCAAAGCAATTTAAAGTGCATCAGTCCACTGTCCGACAGATCATCTACAAATGGAGAAATGTCCAGACTATTGGCAATCTACATAAACAGGTCGTCCAATCAAATTCAGCCCAAGAGTTCACTGAAAGATATTGACATAAGTCATTATGAACCCCAGGATAACATCAAGGGATTTACAGTCCTCTCGAGTAGGGTGACCAGATGTCCCGTTTTTCCTGAGACAGTCCTATATTTCAGTCCATTTTCAGTTGTCCCGACTTATTTAGAAAATATCTTGTTTTGTCCCATATTTTCACTTAGTCCTGTTTTTTGATTGGTCTGAGCTACTGCCCATTCGAATGTGGCAGGTTGTCATGATTTGCCACCACTTTCAGTCTTAAAGTCTTAAGTCTTATTTTTTACAGGCTAACTATGATTCTATCTGGAGTACAAACGCTCTTTTGTAGTTGTTTCAATCCAATTCATTAATTTGTCATGTATGCAATATTTTGTTATAATACAGCTTTTACAGTTGAAACTGTTCATCTTTGCCAGGGATATGCATAATGTGTTGTTCTGAGTGAAATGCTCTTTTGCTGCTTCAATCTAATTAATTCAGCACAAACACAATAGTCTGTATTTGTTTATTTTATAATACAATTTGATACAGTGAAATAGTAGGCCCTACTCTGTTGTGCATTGTGTGCAGGTGGTGGGTGTGTGTGTGTATGTCGGGGGGTCATAGTCTGACTGTCCCGTATTTCACCCTATTTAATCTGGTCACCCTACTCTTGAGTCAACTGACAGAAAAGAGACTACACAAACTTGGCCTACATAGGAGGTCAAAAAGGAAGCAAAGTGAGTAAATACTATTGGAATAGTGTGCTTTGCACAGATGAGTCAAAGATGGAGTGTTTGACTGGAATATCAAATGCCATGTTTGGTGAAAATTAAACACTGCCTTTGTACAGAAGAACCTCATTCCAATTGTAAAGCATGGAGGTGGTGGCATTATGGTTTGGGGCTGCTTTGCTGCCTCAGGGTCCGGAAACCTGCCATCACTGAGTCAACAATAACTTCCATATTGTACCTGTCATGTCAGGCTTGCTATGTCAGTGAGATCCAACTCCCTCTCTCCCTTATTTGGATCACGGGCACCTGTTACTTGTTATTGCCATCACCTGTGTTCCTGATCACTGTCGGTATCTTGTCGGTCTTTGTTTGGTTACGCGCAATGTAATATTGTTCTGTCTTGTGATCTGGTTTCTGTTTTGTTTAATCTTAGTTCTTTTATTAAATGTCCTCCATTCTCCCAGTGCACATGTCCTGCCTCCATGTCTGCAGCATTACAGTACCAGAGAATTCTTGAGGAGAATGTGAAGCCATCAGTCAAAGGGTTGAAGCTGAACCCAACATGTATTTTGCAGCAGGACAATAATCTGTTAGTTGCTCACATAGATGAATTAAAATCGATAGGCCCTAGGATCTTGGTGGATTAAAAGAGATTAAACCCAACAAAGACTAATGAAACACAAGACTACATTTAATTATCTGGGGCAAAACGCAAATTAATTCAATATATACAAATCACAATTATTGGCTCCCCTTGCATTTGGAACTTGTGCAGCCTCCCCTTGCCAGGATAACAGCTCTTCAGCAATAACATCGGATGAGTTGATAGACAACAAGAGATACAGATCCTTAGAGTCCTTGGTCCTCCTCTTGGACTGAGCCTGCAGGATTCCTACTGGTGTTAGGCCACTGTGATGACCACTGCCTGACTCTGTAGTCGGAACAGTTTGGGTCTGGAGCTGTGGTATTCCATTGGACAACAAATATTCACCGATCAGCCATAACATTATGACCACTGACAGGTGTTGTGACTAACACTGATAATCTCATTATCATGGCACCTGTCAGTGGGTGGGATATATTTGGCAGCAAGTGAACATTCTGTCTTCAAAGTTGATATGTAAGAAGCAGGAAAAATGGCAAGCTTAAAGATCTGAGCCAAATTGTGATGTCTAGGGCAGAGCATCACCAAAACTGCAGCCCTTGTGTGGGTGTTCCTGGTCTGCAGTGGTCAGTACCAATCAAAAGTGGTCCAAGGAAGAAAAAGCGATTAACCACCATCAGGATCATGGGCGGCCAAGTCTCATTGATGCACGTGGGGAGCGAAGGCAGGCCCATGTGTTCCGATCCAACAGACGAACTACCGTGCCTCAAATTGCTGAAAACGTTAATGCTGCTACTGAAAGAAAGGTGTCAGAACACACAGTTTGTTGCGTATGGGGCTGTGTAGCCGCAGCCCATGCTGACCCCTGTCCACTGCCGAAAGCACCTACAATGGGCATGTGAGCATCAGAACTAGACCACGGAGCAATGGAAGAAGGTAGCCTGGTCTGATGAATCACGTTTTCTTTTACATCACATGGATGGCTGGGTGCATGTGTGTCGCTTACCTGGAGAACCCATGGCACCAGGATGCAATATGGGAAGGAAGCAAGCCGGCGGAGGCAGTGTGATGCTTTGGGCAATGTTCTGCTGGGAAACCTTGGGTCCTGCCATTCATGTGGATGTTACTTTGACACGTACCATCTACCTAAACATTGTTGCAGACCATGTGCACCCTTTAATGGTAGTGGTATTCCCTGATGGCTTTGGCCTCTTTCAGTAGGATAATGCACCCAGCCACAAAGCAAAAATGGTTCAGGAATGGTTTGAGGAACACAACAACGAGTTCAAGGTGTTGACTTGGCCACCAAATTCCCCAGATCTGAATCCAATCGAGCATCTGTGGAATGTGCTGGACAAACAAGTCCGATCCATGGAGGCCCCACCTCGCAACTTACAGGACTTAAAAGACCTGCTGCTGACGTCTTGGTGCTAGATACCACAGCACACCTTCAGAGGTCTATCGGAGTCCATGCCTCGACGGGTCAGGGCTGTTTTGGCGGCAAAAGGGGGACCTACACAATATTAGGCAGGTGGTCATAATGTTATGGCTGATTGGTGTACATCCACCATGTATCCGCCACCATACTTCTTTTCTGTTGCATCCCGCTTTGTAAGCAAATACCTTGCTCTGGTGTTTATGGTCATAAAGCTCTGTTTTTGTCTCATGTCACCATGGAGCGCAGTTCCAATAAAAATGTCCAACGTTTCTGTTTCCATGAGGGTTGAAGCTTTTTTTTGGCAAGACATCCAAATAGCTTGTGGGCATAGAGGTGATGTCTATAATTGTTGTTTTGCAGACTCCATCCCAAGATGCAATTCTTTAACTGTGATCCTTGGAGTGTTTTTTTAAATCATTAACCATTTTTGTCACTTTGTGTGGGGGCCAAATGGAAATACTTCTAATTGAAAAATGTTACTTCAATTCATGGTTAGAACTTTCATATTTTGACTGTAAGATCAAGCTGATAAAAAAGAACAATTTAAACAAATGTTTTTCTTTGTTGTCTTTTTTGCTCATCTTCACCGACGGGTCCAGTCATTCTCGAGGTTACCAAATCTAATCACCTACGCACAGATTTCTCAGTGAAACACAGAAACACTGTGTTTACCTGACGATATGATGTCAGACACTAAATTCTGTGTGCATTAAGAAAATGTGCCACATTCCACCTCTATCTCTCAGCAACCAAATTATAAAATTCTCCCCATTGTTCAGATTACTCAGTACAGATTGCCCAGTGAGCCTTGGCGTTCCTGGAAGCCTGTGTTTGGACCAGGTTCTTTGGCCAAAGAGTAAGCAGAAACCTGATAGTTAAGACAATCAAAGTGGTTGTTACTGAAACCTATAAACGTGATTTGTGGTCACCATGTTTTACTGGAAAACATTCGCTAAGGTTCAAACAAAAGAGGTTTGCCTGGCAACCTCAACATGGAACTGTGTGACAGGGTAGGCTAAATAAAGGACAACCTACAGTACATCTGAGACCAAGAGGACGTGCCAAGAGGAGCCATTTACAGTACTATGTTGTTTACATCTGTGGTAAAGAGCTGGTGGGGACAGAAAACAAGCCCTGCCCAACAACACAATGACTGGGAAGTCAGATCCTAAATACGCCTCATACACACTGAGTAGGCCAAACTACTTCCTGATACTCTATATCCAACAGAAATTCTTCAGCTTTTGCAGCTCTGAGGTGGCAGCTCTGATGTATTGTGTAGATTCCTCTTAATTTTATGGCTTGTAGTGTTGAGCTATAAAAAGCTATTGTTGGAGATGGGAACTGTTCGATCAGTAACGCACTAGTATCAACGCTGATACTACGCCATTCACAGTACTTTCTGTTGACACGGTCAGTATGTATAGCCATGTCCCCAAAACTGCTGATATTCAAAATACAACATTGTATGCCATGATTACCACAAAAACAGAGCGGACGAAAACTGAGTAACAGTTAATGGGGCTACAATGCTAGAGCAATCACATTATTTCTCTTATTTCTCTCTCTGTGTCTTTAGGTTTTATGCATAAATAGCAAAAAAAAAAAACATCCACAAAGAAAAAAAATATTTTCTGGTTTAGGGTTTAGGTTTACAGTAAAACCTTGGCCATAGTGTGACAATTGGATTTATTATTGGTTAATTAATATGGGCTAGGTTTAAGGTTAGGGTTAGGCATTAGGGCTAGGTTAAGGTAAAGTGTAAAGGTTAGGTTTGTAATGTTGCTTGTAATAGGCAGGACACTGGCGCAGAAGGAACGGAGAACTTTTAATAAAAATAACTAAGACATAACAAAACTAAAACAAGACATGAAAAGAACAAAGTTACAGAAAGGAACATAATCCAAAACAATGATGGACAAGACACACTAGGGAAGGAGGAACTTAAACAGGGACAGTGATCAGGAACACAGGTCAGGATAATAATAACAAACAGGTGTCCATGCTCTAAAGGAAGGAGAGAGGACATTGGATTTTATTGGCAAGGCAGGATGTGACAGGTTTATTGAGGTTAAGGTTAAGTTAACATTAGGGTTAGGTTTAGGGCTTGAGGATAGGGAACATGGATTTCTGGGTTTCCCCACTAAGATAGGAAAACAAATGTGTGTGTCTGTGTTTGTTTATGGTGACCTTTCTATAGATCCCCCTTCTCATTCAAATTCTTATGTCTTGGAAAAGTCAAAACCTCAGGCCTGAACAACAACGTCTGACCACATCATCCAGATATTGTTAGATCACAGAATAAAAAATAAGTCCATTAGAATATGAAACATTCCAACACACTTTTTCCTTTAAAACACAATATGTCCTTATTGTGAATTTAAAAATCCTTTTTCAACGGGAAGGTAAACTTAAAATCTGTCACAATGTCAGCAACACAATTCACACACTCATAACTGATCTCACTACCGGGGAGCCTAGAATGTATCATAAAATACCCCCTTCCTGTCTGTCTGTCCATCCGCCTGTCTGCTGTCTGTCTGCCCACCCGCCAGTCTGTTGGCCTGTTTGCCTGTCTATCTGTTTGCCTGTCCATCCACCTGTCTGCCTGTCCATCCACTTGTCTGCCTGTCTGTCTGTCCATCCGCCTGTCTGTCGGCCTGACTGTCTGTCTGTCCGTCCGCCTGTCTGTCGGCCTGACTGTCTGTCTGTCCGTCCGCCTGTCTGTCGGCCAGACTGTCTGACCGTCCGCCTGTCTGTCGGCCTGACTGTCTGTCTGTCCGTCCGCCTGTCTGTCGGCCAGACTGTCTGTCTGTCCGTCCGCCTGTCTGTCGGCCTGACTGTCTGTCTGTCCGTCCGCCTGTCTGTTGGCCTGTCTGTCTATCTGTCTGCCTGTCTGTATGTCACTCTGCCTGTCTGTCACTGGACTCGGGAGGAAGCTCTGGACATCAGGGCCAATTCCCCAGACAAGAATATCATGCCTGACACACTGTGACACATGCACACGCACACACACTCTCAAAATCACACGCATATTTACACACACACGTTTCTTTAATCATGTTTGACTTAACAAGAGCACACTGATACTGTGGAGAGTACCACAGAAAAGGTAAGTCCTGTATACAGTAGCTCCTCCTGAGACTGATCACCCAATCATAACAATACTTCCTATCAAGCCTGTTGCTTCTCCATTTATTATTATTGTTGGTCTATGAAATTCATTGAAGTGGATAAGGTTTCATAAGCAACATGAAACCAACTGACAGGGGAAGTTAAGTGTTTGTTTTGGCTTTTGAGGCCTCACTGCGGTATTGTTGTATGTTTCCACACTCTCTGTGGCATAACCTAACAACCGGCTATCGAATGGTTCTGCCTGGCGACAGCAGGACATGTTAAACATACCAAGAGACAGCGAGACAGTGTGTACACAGCGGGTTGTGTTGGGTAGTGTAGGGCTGTCGTATAGGAATTAACCCAGTGTTCAGGCAGCTAATCCACGCAGACAAAAGAGGTGATGATGGATGAGGATGATGGAGCTGGGGGCGGGGCTGAGGCTGGGGCTGAGGGAGGCGGGGGTTGATGGAGGTGGGGTTGGGCTGAGGCTGATGGAGGCAGGGGCTGGGCTGAGGCTAAAAGGGTTAGAGAGGGTCAGTTGTCAGGAGACATCCAAAACCAACTGACAAAGATGTGATGCCCCTGCAATGCACATCATTGAGATAGAGAATCAAGCAGAGAGGAGAGAGAGAGGAGAAAAGAAAGGAGAAAAAGAGAGTCCAGGCTGATAACGCTTCTCTGTCATCTGCAGCGTCACAGGTCACAGGCTTTCCTATGGCACAACAAGACTCACATAAAGGTCTCCTTCCTGGGCTAAGTGACTCACAATGACCTCACTACCTGTCAACCCCAACCCTCACATTCTCAATTATCATGAGGCCCTGGTCAGACAGTAGTGCATCATACGAGGAATACAGCTGTCATCCAGGACAAATCCTAGGTCTGGAGCCAGCAACGGACATGTCTCCGGGAGGGAGGAAAAGGCATTTAATACGCAGGAGTCAGGACTGTTCCGGAAAGCTGCCTTCAGCAGACGGTTTTAGTGACTTGGAGTTGCCACGGAAACATGCCCAGCTTACGGCTGGGGATTAGGGCAGAGCGTTCCTGAAATAGTTTTTGCCACATCCAACAGCACTAGGAGAAACATGGATCTGATTAAGGAATGTTCACGGGAAGACAGACAAAGACGAAATAGGTAGAGAAACAGAAAGAGGGAGAGAGAGAGAGAGAGAGAGAGATGGTAAAAGATGGGCTGCCGGGTTCTCTGAACCCCCAGAGTCTGACGAGAAAGGCTTTTCTCTTTGTGTCATTACAGTCATGTGACGTCCATTCAGAGTAGATTACTGAAGTCTTGTTCCTCTGTCCATACGGTTCAGGGATTAGAAATGAGCTAATGGTGCCCCCAAAACACATGTATGAAGTATGAAACTCATCTAGGTGCTATGGCACGTATTACACGTCGGTACATAGAACAGAATGTAACATGTACAGTTGTGCTCAAAAGTTTGCATACCCTTGGAGTATGCAAATGTACCATTTGTAAAGAAAACATGAGTGAGCAGGCAAAACACGTGTTTTATTTCTTATGGGATTCACATTCAACTGTAGGTCATAACAGAATGGCACAATCATAAAACAAAACATGACAAAAAAAAAAAATGAACTGACCCCTGTTCAAAAGTCTGAATACCCTTAGTTCTTAATTCGTCTTGCCAAAATGCCTCCATGTCATGCAAAGTCTTTGGTCATCTTGCATGAACCGCACGTTTGAGATCTCCCCAGAGTGGCTCAATAATATTAAGATCAGGGGACTGTGATGGCCACTCCAGAACCTTCACCTTTTTCTGCTGAAACCACTGGAGGGTCAACTTGGCCTTGTGCTTAGGGTCATTGTCATGCTGGAAAGTCCAAGAGTGTCCCATGTGCAGCTTTCGTGCAGAAGAATGCAAATTGTCTGCCAGTATTTTCTGACAACATGCTGCATTCATCTTGCTGCATTCAGATTCCCTGTGCCACACCCCCCCAAAACATCAGTGAGCCACCACCATGCTTCACAGTGGGGATGGTATTCTGTTCACTATAGGCCTTGTTGACCCCTCTTCAAACATAACGCTTATGGTTGTGACCATAAAGCTCTATTTTGGTCTCGTCACTCCAAATTACAGTGTGCCAGAAGCTGTGAGGCATGTCAAGGTGTTGTCGGGCATATTGTAACCGGGCTTTTGTTGGCATTGGCAGAGTAAAGTCTTCTTTCTGGCAACTCAACCATGCAGCTCATTTTTGTTCACGTATCGTTGTATTATGCTCCTTGAAACAACCACACCGTTTTTTTCCAGAGCAGCCTATATTTCTCCTGAGGTTACCTGTGGGTTTTTCTTTGTATCCAGAACAATTCTTCTGGCAGTTCTGGCTGAAATCTTTCTTGGTCTACCTGAACTTGGCTTGGTATCAAGAGATCCCCGAATTTTCCACTTCTGCAGGGCTTTGGATATCTTTTTATATCCTTTTCCATCTTTATAAAGTTCCATTGCTTTGTTATGCTTGTCTTTTGACAGTTCTTTTCTGCTCCCCATGCCTCAGTATCTAGCCTGCTCAGTGCATCCACGTGAGAGCTAACGAACTCACTGACTATTTATACACAGACACTAATTGCAATTTAATAAGCCACAGGTGTGGGAACTTTATTTTAATTGCCATTTTCACCTATGTGTGTCACCTTGTGTGTCCGTAACTAGGCCAAACATTCAAGGGTATGTAAACTTTCGATCAGGGCCATTTGGGTGATTTCTGTTATCATTATGATTTAAAAAGGAGCCAAATAACTATGTGATAATAAATGGCGTCATATGATCACTATCCTTAAATAAAATACTTTTTTGCATGACTGTTTTTTTGCATGACTGATCATGCAAAAAAACTTTAAAAAGTTTTTTTGCATGATCAGTCATATTTTCAAAATCAATGCCTAAATTTCACTATTTCTGGTCAGGGTATGCATACTTGTGAGCACCACTGTAAAAAGCAACAATTAAAAAACATAGAATAGTACCCAAGGACTTTTGTCCATACTAATTAGAAGTTCAAGTCCAGGCCTCAGCGCCCTCTAATCAGGTGAACATTTCTGAAACACTGTTTTATGACCTGGTGGAGGAATGTATGGATGGGATGAATCGTCCCTCTTTAACATAACAAACACCCATGCACGCACTCAAATACATCAATAACCTAACCTTTATGCCTAAACTTAACCCTAAACCTATTTGTAAGTCAAATTCTAACTCGATCCCTAATTCTAACCCTAAGCCCAAGTTAAATAAAGCTACTTGTCTAAAAAGTGAGGACTGACCAAATGTCCTCACTTCCCATGATTATTCTTGTTTTACTACCGAGATAGTAAAACAGGAACATTTGACCTGTGCGTGTATGCAAGCTCATGCACACACACACACACACACACACACACACACACACACATACACAAAAACAGAATCAGCAGGTCGGTTCCTCCAACTCCTGGCAGTGTAGTGAGAGTCTATCTGCCCTGAGGCCCCACCCAGTCCTCTGTTGCCATGGCCGCCACATCAAAGAAGGGAGGCTGACGCCAGTTCACCAGGGGTGACCCTATCTCATGGAAATGAGGGGGAGCTTTAACATTCACCTCCTACGGATCAGCCACTGACAAATCCCTCTGTCTGTCTTCCTCCCTCTTCCCTCTTTCATCCAGGTGAGAATCCTCCCTGAAACTCTTCTTTGGGGTACAGCCGTTCTATTGAAGGCTACCGATCCCACTGGGTTGTCGGCTCGGTGACATATTCCTGACATATTGTATGACAATGTCTGTTTCGGGGGATTGATTTAAATAGTCCAAACAAGATGCACTTGTTCGTTGTCAAGGCAAGGGACAATCTCTTAGCATTCATTCAACCCAATCACAGTGAATTCAACAGTGCACAGCTGCTCTTGGGGACAGTTACTTGGTACCAGTCTCTAGCAGAACCAGTCCAGTTCCTCCTGGCTCTGAGCGTACAGCTCTCATACCAGGACGACAGATGTCAGGTCAATACATAACACAGTATGTAGATTACAGATATAAGTGAAGCTAATGGGTTTGCCAATACCCTAAAGACAACTTCAAAGTCCTCTATAAATACAGTGACAACATTCACATTGTCCATGCTCATTAAACATTTGAATACATAGATGAATGTTAACCACTGGTTACTGAGCGGTACGCGTACTGACATCAAAGTCTCCTGTTCCCCCAAGGCTGAGTCTGGTTCACGTACAGAGTCGAGAAAAACTCATCTGGTCTCCGTCTCCCACTCTTCCTGCGTCTCGCCCGCCTGGGGTAGGGCCTGCCTAACACACACACACACACACACACACACACACACTCACACACACACACACAGACACACGCACACAAGCACACACACACACAAACTCACGCACACACAAAGCAACACTGCTCAAGGGTCTTGTAAAGGCCTGTCAACACAG
>JACXGI010001738.1:12294-41555 GCA_016801175.1 Esox masquinongy
GAGTTAGGGTAGTTGACCCCTGCCCTGACCAACCAGTGGAGCTAAGGTAGTTGACACCTGCCCTGATCTAGTTTTCTCAGCATAGTTAAGAGAGTAGATGTGCCTCTATGTCTTCCTCTCTGCCCATAAACAGACAGGTGTCGTCTATACTATGTCTACTGTCTATTGTGCCTACTGTCTCTATTGTGTCTACTGTCTCTAATGTTTCTACTGCGTCTACTCTGTCCTGTTTGCTGTCTCTACTTTCTACTGTGCCTACTGTTTCTGATGTCTCCATTGTGTCTACTGTCCCTAATGTTTCTACTGCGTCAACTCCTGTTTGCTGTCTCTACTGTCTACTGTGCCTACTGTTTCCGATGTCTCTATTTTGTCTACTGTTTCTACTGTCCCTACTATCTCTAATGTCTATAGTCTCAATTGCATCTACTCTCCACTGTCTTCTGTCTCTACACAGTTATTGAGCATTTTGACATCAAAGTGAGTCCCCCAAGACTGAGTCTGGTTCACAAACAGCAGAAGTAATCTGGTTTCCGGCTCGGACTCTTCCTGTGTCTACTGTCTTTACTGTCTCTTCCTGTGTCTACTGTCTTTACTGCCTCTGCTGTCTATTGTCTTTACTGTCTCTTCATGTGTCTACTGTCTTTACTGCCTCTGCTGTCTACTGTCTTTACTGTCTCTTCTTGTGTCTACTGTCTTTACTGTCTTTATTGTGTCTACTGTCCCTAATATCTCTATTGTCTGTACGTTCTCTATGCAACAGATGGTCCTCTTCTCTGAGCACATATCATATCCTATTAAAGCTTCTCTAGGACATGCGTTACAGTTACACAGTGAGATTTACAGCTCTGGAGATCCAACTGGATACAACCGAGAAAGAGGGGGGAGGGAGGTGACAAACAAAACGACGCATAGAAGTAAAAAAGATTAAGCAGCAACAGTGTCTGTGAAAAGGAGGAGTACAGAGTGAGAGGGAGAAAAAAGAAGATGAAAGAGAGGTGTTAGAGACTCCACTGTGACAGCTATATAAATCAACAACATAGCTACAGTGGTAGGAGGATTGTCAGACAATAATGTTGTCAGGTGCTTTAGATGAGGATTTACCAACTTGAGGGTAAATAGATTAGCAGGAACTGGTCTAGGATCAGTTTGCACTTGGACACACCAAGAAGATACTACCAGGCCCCAACGCACTAATCTGAAACTGAGTCAGCACGCTCCCTTCTCTGTGATATCATCTGAGGAACCGGTTTCAGTGTGTGTGTGTGTGTGTGTGTGTGTGTGTGTGTGTGCATCTGTCTGTCTGTCTGTCTGTCGGTCTGTGTGTTCAAACCATCCAGGCAGCAGTAAAGAGATACAGATGAAAGAACTTCTGGAGTGTTGTCCCTTTCTTCTGCCCCTGGATCTGGCGCCATGGACACCAACATTGAGTGTGTGTGTGTGTGTGTATGTAATGAAGCTGTTAAAGAGGGTAAAACAAGCATCTTTAGTGCTCTCCTCGACCTGAGCTGGTCCTCTGTATCCATACGCATTCATTATGTCAGTGGAGTCATAGTTTGTTGGTTAGTCTTCAACATATCATACAGCAGGTTATGCTGAGCATGCATGCTCAGCCGGGCATGGAGGTAATTAAGGGGTGCAAGTGCAGAAACACAAGCATTAAACCTAGCTATAGAAATGAACACAACAAAATCTATTACTCTAAAAACCTGACTTAAACTTAAACCTAACTCCTAACACTAAACCTAACCACTACCCTAAACCTAACTACTAATCCTAAACCTAACCACTTCCCTAAAACTAACCACTACCCTAAACATAACTCCTAAACTAAAACCGATATTCTGACCTTATGCCCAAAAATATAGCCTTTTCCAAAATGAAAAATTCCTCAACTTTTTTAAAATTTCCATGGCTTAACCAAACACACACACACACACACACACACTTGGGCAAGGTCCATGTACAAGCCTTCTTCAGCTGCTCTCCACCCATGTCAAAGTCCTTTACAGACATGACTAGAGGACAAACTGTAAAAACAGGCCCCCCGCAGGCTAAAAGACCAGGGGACCAGGGAGGAGTGGGTCACAGGGTTGCGGCTGCACCCAGCACTGTTGACCCTTCAACACTACGCCGACATCCCTACGGGGACATTGTGAGTTAGCCACCCCAGAGCACCCTGATTAAGAGGCTGTGACGAATAGAATCAGTTACAGTCAGGGCAGCCGCGTAGGCTGAGGCTACAGGCTCATTAAGGTTTCACAGTCCACTTCACCACACTGCTGCAGGCTATCGTTGTACATATATATATAAATTATATATATATATATATTTTTTTTTTTTTTTTTTAAAAGAATGTTCTGAATATCTTTTGCGTTTCATCAGTTGATAATCATCAGTTTGTGTTTAATTAACCGCTTCTTAACCAACTTTTTTTTTATATTTTGTTTTTCCGAAACTCCTTTTGGCTCTTGAAATGCTCAGTCTGATTATATGGATGTTAGGAAAGAAATATAAAGACTTTTGCGTATAGCGAGCTGATTAGTTAATATGATCGTCTAGAGCCCATCCTATTACTTAAATGAACAGTGACTGGTTTATTATCATCAACTCAACTGCGTGACATGGAGTTGACCAAAAGTACAAACCTACCCAAAAAGGCTGAGATGTCAGGTATTTTTTTTAAAACAGTTCTTGAAAAAAGGTGTATTTTCGGAGTTTTATTTTGACTTTATATTGTGGACATTTCTTTAGAAAGGAAATCACTTTATTTTGTACTGCGCCTTTGAAGAGGAAATTAGCAGTTCAAAAGTTAAAAGGTTATCCCCACTTCTGTCAAAAGCTAGAGGAATGTCTGATGGAGTATAACAATGTACCTAAACTCATGAGGCATTTATAAGGTACATTTTTCAAGAATCAATGGATAGGCCTACATACAACACATTTATAAGTGTAAAGATCTTTCAACATTCCGTATTAAATATGGATTGAAAAGAATTAGAGTATTTACGGTGTGTGGGTATTAATTTAAATAATAATATCTAATCATTACAACAATTATGTTTCACCTAAAACTGTATAGAAGAGAGGACATAGAAAGAGCTTAGTATCTCTGAATGAGGATGCACGTCGCTGGATGTTTGACTGGTGTCTGGTACCAGAAGTGTCCCCTATCCCTGACTCACACCGAGCAACAGGGCCAGTGACTCAGCCTTAAGAAGTCTTTACTTCTATTTTAAGAGTTTTGGGGAACTCTTAATCCTCTAGGAAATATCCACTCCAGGTTAAAATAGTTAGTCTATATATGACGCTCTCGAAGTGACGTGCCTTATATCTTACATTTTGAAAATGTATGCTATCTTTTAAAAGAACATAGGATAGGCGAGACATGGGAATAGTCAATAGGCTCATTCGTTGCCCTCCACGTTAAGCTGCAGTTACCTGTAATGACACTGCAGTGTTCGGGAAATACAATATTAACACAAGCTAAAGAAACGGATATACAAACATTTCATTCTTATACCTTGCTGAAATAACTAACGTATTAAGCTCAATGTTCCACCAAGTAATCCATAAAAAAATAAAGCTTACCTGGGCTAAAAATCCACAAAAGGATGAGAAGGCGAAGAGACAATAACATGTTAACTCTGCAATACGTTTTTTCTCCCACACAACTAAAAGGATCAACAATTCGCTGAACTGCCTGTGCCAGTTAACGGTCAAACTGGAGACACCGTTATAATCGTGTCAGTAAAGGCTACAGGTGGGTCTTTTTCTGAGCGCGCAGAGGTCTTAGTCCTATTAATGCTGATCCCTCCTCCTGGGGCGGGCCCTGCTGCCTCCCCATCACAAGAACTGGTCACTATGGTGTGGTCATTGTGGTCGCTTTCTCGTCGCAAGCGGTTACGTACGTCTAGTAAGACCAAGACCGGGACATGAGTTTTTTTGGGGGGTTGACAACTTATGTAGTTTTCGAATGAGGGTATATTAACAATTAAAAAACATTGTTTAGAAGCTATTCAGTAAGCAGAAAGTAAATTAATTCAAATAATAAATAGCGAGACATTCTTTTTTAACAACTGCAAATAGTCCAATGTCAAAAGAAGAACATTTTGATAAGCTGAACCTTGTTCATTGTTCATACTTAATATATTTATACAAAAGGGCAATGCGCAGTAATAAAGACGAAACTGCGCTCCAGTGACATCTATGATTCTACCTGGAAGGTTTTTATGGCAGAGTTATTCAAACATACCAAACGGACAACACGGATGGCATTTATTTGCGAACCGCAATAACAACTCAACATGGTTTCAGGACTATGACATTAAAGGCAAATTTTATGGACATACGTGAATGCAAACTTGGTGAGCATTCTTGGTCTACCGTAAAGACCAATGGCAATTTATGGACATTCGTTAGTTTTTCTAATACAATCCAATTTAACTGCGCAGTTCTTTGCTCTACGGATTTGATTGTTCTGGCGACGTCAGAACGTGTGACTAAAGCAAACACATTAGTTATGCACATATTTAATCTTAAACCTTTTAGTTGATTCCTGTTTCTCCTTTCTTTTTCGTCTAAATTTTAAAAATGTCATTACCAGTCATGACACCATTGTGCTGTAAGGTGTAACAATCATCGACAACCGGGGACTCCGTACATAGTTAACGTCTATCCAGGATGTCATCTGTCTGACAGTTGGGAATCATTCACAGGTGTACTGAATAGTAATGTATGTGATTACCCTCCATCCAACTGAATGGTGCTAAACCCTTTTCCCTAAATCTTCATTTTTGTTATTGGTTATACAGCTGAGCCTTGTATTATAGCAGAAACAGGTCTCTGCTTGACTTTATATATAATGGTAAGTGTTCCCTCACATGGTCGGCACCGCCTGGGTCATTACTGCATGAATGTAAAACAGCTATGGGACTTAGCCCTGTGGGTGACCTGGCCTTGGTCAGAGTGAGGTGAATGTAACCCAATTGTGGTGCTTGGACAGAGATTTACTTTGAACTACCTACATGGACAAAATATAAATACTGCTTGTCTTATTTCTATCAGTTCCCATTTCTCCCAAGTCTTCAGTCATCTTCACTTCAGACTGCTGTTCAAGGGTGTTTTCTTCAGTTATCGTATTTGCCAAACAACTGTTCCAACTTAGTACTGCATTGATTTCCATTAGGGGAAAATCAAAATTTGTACAGGGAAGGCCCATTAGATACGTATCTGCACACAGGATCCCCTAGTTATCTGCACACAGGGACCTCCCCTCCTGCACACAGGGTCCCCTAGTTATCTACACACAGGGACCTCCCCTCCTGCACACAGGGTCCCCTAGTTATCTACACACAGGGACCTCCCCTCCTGCACACAGGGTCCTGCATGCTCTTGCTTCTCCACATTGTCAGGCTTTGGCCCCATTATCTGAAAACAAGGTCTAACCCATTGTGTCAAAAATGTCCAGTGAAACTTCTTCCACAGGGGCTCAAGCGGATTGGGTTACGGCACTGATTACTAGTAACTGTTTCCTGTTAGCCAAGATAATATAACATGTAGAATGTATTTTTTAATGTCAGATTGAAAAGCAATTACAAATCTTATATGCATGAGAACAGTCAGATCGCTTTTGGCTGAAACTAGCCTTCCATCACGTCGGTGGATAATAATATAACTGTTGTACTAAAAGCATGACAATATTTGTTGTGATGAGTTCCCTTTCTTGAACAAAACAGGGGCCTAAATCATATCAAAGTATAACAGGTCAAACTGATTACGCAAATATCCAAAAAGAATGGCAATTTTCATGAGATGTTCTCTTTCAGATTTCCAAATGCACCCATTTAAGAATAAATTGGCTGTTGAGTTGAAGAACAAAATGTAAGAGGACAGAGGAGATCTCAAAATGGCCCATTATAAAATGATTTGTGTAGCCAAGCAACTGTAAAGTTGGTATGGAGATTATCAATACAGCTTGCAGAGACATTTGTTTTTCAAAAGAATTATTTGTTGGCCTAGTTTGGGCATAGATAGGTGTTTAATTGTGATGATCATCAGTGTGACCAGGTAAAAATAGAGTGGATGACCACAGGATTAAGGTGGGTTGGCTGAACATACAGGGTCTCGGTCTTTCCACAGTATATTATTGATAGTGTCATCACAATTACTGTTAGATTTCCTTTAATTAGATTAAACTTTGTCAAACAGTACAATGAAATGCAGTGTACTGAAATGCAATGTATGGCAGTGTACTGCATTAATGATGAACAAGCCATCCGTTCTATTGCATTAAAAAAATACAAACATGTCATAATGACAATTTGTTATACGATTGTCTCAATACAATTGTTATTACACACATTTAGAACTGTTGTGATATATTGGGTAATTTTATGACTGGTTGTGACAGCTACAAAAGACTGTCAAAATCTGACCGACGTTATCGATCTCATGTACCGATGCCTTATTTTTTTCCTTTGATCAATTGTACTCCAAATAAAGATTCGATTTTGCCGATATATTTACGGTAAAATCAAGCGGATAAACATTGAGATTTTTCATAACCTTGTTTGCTCATCTCTACCCAACAGGTCAAACAATTCTGGAAGGCACTGTATTACTTTGGTTTGGCCACTAGGGGCAGAGGAGATCAGTCTATATATGTAAACAGATTTGCCGCAGCCTCTGATGCCAAAGGTTTAATGAGCACATAAAGACAATCGCAAGCTTTTTCCAAACCAAAATCATTTCAGCATAATAATGAACACCTAACACTAACCTAAAGTTTATCCTAACTGTTATACCTAACTCGAACCTTAAAATGAACACCTAACCAGCCTAACGGTAATCCATCCATACACAGCCCACACCCTAATCCTGGAATTTCTAACCTCTTATTTTTGTTTAACTTTTCTGGTTAAGAGCAAAAATTGACACATTTTGAAAAAATTTCAAAAAACAAGGAGGAACAGATTGGCAAACAGATGGCAAACAAAACTCCTTAGTCATTGTCAAGGAAGTCCGTCATTTCTACACCTGTTTTCTCAAGGAGTGGTCAATAGTTTATTAACCACACAAGGTTAATGTATGGCCTTTATAAATTGTCATACGTGAAAGCAAGCAAGATCATATTGGGCAATAATGGTGCTTTAGACGGTTAAGTCAATTTGCCCTGCTGTGTCTACACAAACTTTTAAATGTAGACCACTTGGCTTTTATTTTCAGCAAACCATATAGAGATCAGATGTTTCAATGATGAGTAAAAACATCAGAATGTCTACCCAGTACCATCTCTCTCCAAACTGCCTGACCAATGGGCTGACATCCCCCAAGGGGAGCAGAATTGCGGGACCTAATTCTTCAGTTATACATCCGGTGGACAATCTGGTTCCGTGTCGATCTGTGGAAAATCTGTCCTTTGATGACAGTCTGTACTGGACTGGGCCCGGTCAGGCTGAGGAGTTAGAGCCTGTCAGTATATGAGAGGGTCAAAGTGATTGTGACTGCCACCTGGTTAACAGACATGGCCCAAAGACAACAATACACCATTACTTCTAGAATTTAAAATTCAAAAAGTATTTTGGTATCCCCGTTTTTCTTTGGTTAGCAGTTAAACTAAACCGAAAAAATATGTTTAAAAAAATCATAAATGGCCCAGACAATATTATTGGCACATTCTGGAACTAGTTAGAAAGAATAAGGATTCTTTCATAGGAAAGCAGCTCGATCAACTGTCACACAGATTCAAGCTGACCTTTTGACACAAGGTATGAGAGCATCTCGCACCATCTCAATTAAAGGGGATTGTATGATAGAACCAGGAGGACCCCACTGCTGACAGAGACATAAAGCCTGAATGCAATTGGCCAAAACACACGTGAACATGCCACAATCCTCTGCGGACAATCTGTGGACAGGTAAGACCAAATTAGAGCTTTTTGGTAAAGCAAACCATATTCATGTTTACAGAAAACCAAACTTCAAAAAGAACCCCCAACTCATAGCCATGGAGGAGGTTCAGAGATGTTTTGCTGTTGTTTTGCTGCCTCGGGGTGCCCTGAACGTGTGCATGGCATCAAAAAATCAGGACAATACAAGGTATTTCGCAGGGTGCAATACCAAAGCCAGGGTCAGAAAGCTCTCCATGTCGAAGGGTCTCTGTGTCAATGGTAATTTCAAGCAGGACAATGACCTTAAAAACACCCAGGAATGGTTAAAGGCACCGCTCAAATCTCTGAAACCTGGAGCAGTTTGCCAAAGACTGGAGTTCAAGGGTTTTGGCAGGCCAAACTAAACATTCATAAACCAAAAATGAATATGTTTTGGAGGGAATAGGGTTAAGTCAGGGCCAGGAATCTTTAATGACCTGAGGAAAAACCCTTGACATTCCACTCAGTACTGGATTTATATTGCACTGATTTGAAAAATATCCAGACTGGTATGTGAACTATTTGTCCTTGTTACTGCACCCCTATCAGTTTAGTTTATGACGGGTACTCTGCGTGTTACGGTTCCCAGATTTGACACATTGGTCAATCACGTGGGAGTGGCAGGATGACAGATCCCATTAACCGTGTCAGTCGCAAGGCAGAAGCAAAAATTGCTTTTTTAATTCATCAGACTTTAATTTATCTGACTGTTCAGCCCTTATATTTAGCCTCAAAATTCAGTGGAGTGCCTGGGAAAACAAGGATAAAAGGAAGACTTAAGAAACATTTAAACAATAATAAAACGAAAACCTTGTTGGCTTTCGGGATCAGTCCATATCTCACTACCAGACCTCAGACAACATATCTTAGATAAAAAAAAATATTGCAGACGGCCGAATCCAATGGTAAAACCCAGAGGTCTGTACCACAAGCAATGTCTAATCAATTATGCCACCGCGTCTTGTTTGGCAAACTGCATTCATACTCCTGACTGATCATTCAGATATACCTGGTAAGCAATTCCACCTGGGAATTCCTGGCAGTGAATCAAGGAAAATCCACAAGTAAAGGAACAAGGAACTCCTTTATCTTGATATCAATTCAAGTTGATATCAGGGTTTACTTCGTGTTTGTGATCTGGGTGTAACGAAAAACAACACACAAACTCAATATGAGAGCTGGACACAACAAACTGATTACAGCTCAGCAAACTTTCAGTTAATAATTCAATACGCAAAAGTAGATCCACTGAGGTCCTTTCAATTCATCAACACATTATTAATTTACATTTTGATTAGCCGAATGATCATTAAATACAACGTATAAATGGCAACATTAGCCGACAACTACAATAAACTGTAAATATATTGTAAATAGAATACATGGTGATATTGCTTTGGCTCTGTTTTGTTTTTCACCTTTAGAAACCCTTTCATTTCTCAAGCCGTGTCTGAAGAGGAACTGACAAGGTGCCAAGTCAACGGTGTATGACCTTAGGAGAGTGAGGTGCTTCTGAAAGTAGCCTGAGTCACAGAATCCACTACATGTCAATAACAGCATGATGGCGGATTTGTGAAGCACGGACTATGAATCTAAAAAGGACTCTCCGACCACAAACACTACAACGTCCAAGTCATGTGAGGAAAGACAGCAGGGCCCAGATGATAAAGACAATGCTCGCTCGCACGCACACACACGACAATGGTTAATTTAAAACTTCTGTGTTAACACAAGCAACCCTATGTTGATATTTCTTCTACTGCTTGTTATTTTTGTTAAGCAGTAAAAAAAAATAAAAAAATCTGTCCCACATTCAGTTGCAAAAACTCTAATATTGCAATGTTGAAAACATCAAATTTGCCCCAGGAGACAGATAAACAAATCACCAAAATAACATTATTATTGGTAGATCAGTCAGTCAGTCATAATGCCTTTGGTCAGCCCCAGTCAATGAAACCAAAGAATGCCTGTGCGTGATAAGCAATGTGAATAACTAATTTAATGGAAAACATCCATTCACCTGCTGAATGTAAACACGGCAAAAATACACCAGACAATAAGTCACACAAAAGTCAACAAAACATCTCCATAACAGCCTTTATATCTTTTTCCTAATCAATTAGAAATAAACTGGACAAGTACAGCCCTGCGAATCATATCGCAAGAATCTGGAAGAAAATTAAACAAAAAGGAAGATAACATCACTTCCAAATTTGGTGTGGTGATAAAAAAAAGACAGTCGTACAACATTGTTTCATGCAAATCATAACTCGGGGCAAGATTTAGATGCAGTGTTTACAAATATACATATTTTGTAAATAATAGGCATACATCATTTAAAAAAATATGGCAAATAACTAATGCTACCTTGGAGACAAAGAATTTAACTATAGACTGAAACACTGGTTGGCATGATTAGGCATTTACAAATTCTACAGCAATTTTAGAATTGGGGCATTTTGGATCCAGGAAAAGGATCGTCCGGAAAGCTGTGATATAAGATACCACAGGTGAGATGCAACATTACTTGTTAACCGTTCCATTTATGTTGGCAACCGTTTTATAGCAATAAGGCACCTATGAAATTGTGGTAAATGTCTAACATACTACAGCCAAGGGCTTCATTCAGACACCACTCAGCTCATTGCCTAACAGCAGCCATTGGCAGCGATATACTACCCGTTTACCACAACTCCTGGGGCCTCCCTGCTAACATTTGCCCTCCTTAATGGGTCAAACAAATGTACTTTATACAAGTAAAAAAAAAAAACAAAGTAATACAAAAAAGCCAACCTGTTAAGTACATACAACAGACAGCGCTTCTGCTACATACGTCAAACTCTGTGTCCTTTGTCCCTGCTTGTGTGTGTACGAGTGATAACGAGGTATATAGAGCACAATGTCTGTTGTCCAACGCCTCAACCTCTGATCCAATAAAAACACAGGAAATGGTTCTAGTGGTCAGGTACAGCCCCCTGTGATATCGCAGTGTTGCAGTCAGTCAGCCATCTTTCATTGTTCCGTAAAAAAGGGGGGGGGGGGGCAATCGGGAAACAAAACGATAAATAAAAAAATAATCATAACATTTTTTTTGTAGCACAAAAGGCCAGTTGTGGCTATGGAAGACTATGCAATTATTGTTCGATTTACACACAAAAAATGTACAGCATAAATAAATGAACGGTTCAATGCAAGAACCGCAAGGAATCACACGATCAAATGATGCATGAGACATCACATGTTGAGCGACATTATTTCATTTAGACAATAATGTGAGTCCACTATAACTGCCTATTCCGATCATAGTGTACTATGTTCGACCAAAACCCTATTTGTTCCTAGTCAAAGGTAGTGCACTTCATAGGGGAATAGGACGCCATTTTGGATGCAATCATTTTCTTTGCAGACAAAATTTACCAGGACTTCGCACCCAATTCTTCAGAAAAAACCCTTGGTAGTGCCAGCACACCAGAACTGTTCAACGGTTTCTATTTGTTATAGGGTACACGGTTCAATCACATGATAATTTCCTGACAAGTTTTTCAGTCTGTTTAGGAAAATGCACAGCCACTTTGTTCAACCTTTTTTTTTATTACTTTGACATTTAAATAAAGCAAAGACGCGAAACAGGGTAATGGAAGCTGAAACTATAGGGGCGGTAAATTAACTAACATCATTTTAAGCATGTAAATACTTAATCAACCCCCCACCCATCCCCTATGTAATAAAAAACCAAGACATAATGCTAATCCCAAATCCTCCCACACACACTCCCAAATTAAAACATGGCCATGGAAACACAGGGCATCGCAACCAAAGACCCCTTCACACTCCCAAAACAGCCCCCTTGGTCAAGACAACCCCCAGCATCCCACATCTGCATACAGTAGTAACGCAGAACAACCTAATCAATCCAACACATCTTTTCAAAACAAAAAGCTTGTTTCCAACCTCTCACATGGGCTGACGGGGTAGTGTTGTTTATTCAATGATCTGGCTCAAAGTGCTAATTGGATTCTTTTAAAGAGTAATGAGGAGGAAGACGAGGCGGGGGGGAGGCCATTCCACAAGCTGTCCAACAGCAACCTCTATTGGCCAAAGAAATGCATCACTTCGTTCTCCCGAAACTTGAAAAACGATTCACCCCCCCCCCCACTCCGCCCCTCTGATCTTCCTTGACGTCATCTGGCAGCCCCCAAGAATGATTATATCTGTTATTATACATATATATATATATAGAGATTCTTATAAATATATATGGTCTTATTGAAAGAAAACATGAGTTTCACATTGAAGAGTACCATAATCTCTATATAGCTAAGTGGAAAGTGTTCTCAGTGTAAGTGAACTGGCAGCAGTCTCAGTTTGTTGCACTTATTTACCAAGGAATAAAACAATATCCAAACAAAGCATCCTCTTTGTAGTCACAAATTTACACCTCTAAAATTAGTGCTTACTGCACTTCATGCGTTTCTCTGTTTTACACTTTTTCCTGAGTAATACTTTTAACCTTGTAACAGAAAATATCTTTATTTCTTTTTGTTTTTTTGCTATGTCAGTTCTGGGCTACTCTCCCTGCCGCCATCAATGTTTTCATTATTATGTTACAATTGTAAAGTTGATTGCTAAAACACTTAAGCTCACAGGAGAAGAAAAACTACTCTATGTTGTTTGCATTAAAAAGTACTTTTGAATCTAACAATTTACGAGCAGACCTAAATTGACACGAATACAAAATAAAAAAAAAAGACCAAATACACATTTGCTTAAAAAATATATCTTAAAAAATTGCATTTGAAGGAGACATTAAAGAGCAGTCCTGGGGAGAGGGATGGACCATATCAACATAGCGGCAGTGTAATAATGATTAAAAAAAAAAATTGAAACAAAATATCACTTAATAAAAATCACAATAAAACAGGATCACAAAAAAAAGAAAACAAGAAATAAAACACCATCCCACAGAACCTCGTCCCCTCCCAGGCCCTTATCTGTAGCTTTGGCTTGTGGGGGTTTTGGAACCGGTACTGACTGGCTCGTTGACATCGGCTAGCAAACTACTGTACCCTGAGAATTCTGAGACCGGCGTCCTTATCCTGTGGTCCACCTCCCCAGTAGAGTCGGGGCCGTAGGACAAGGGTCCGCGCCCAGCAGACTTGAACTGGGAGCCGAAGGCCTGGGCAAAGTTCTCGATGGTGTAGGTGGCCTTAGTGGGGTCGTGAGGGGACAGGTCCTGTGAGGGGGCTCGCGGGTAGCCGTTCTTGGACGGCTGCGAGTCCTTGTGGCCGGCTAAGTCCGACGGGCTGATCTGGTAGGAGGAGGGCGGTGAGGAGGGGTGCGGCGTCTGCTCGGTGAGCTCCTGAGACGGGGTGAGCTGCTGGCGGCCGGCGGCCTCCAGGCTGCTCAGGTGGAAGCCGTGCTGCGGGGAAGAGCCCGACAGCATCGCGAAGTGGGACTTTGGTACGGCGGAGGGCAGGGTGGGAGAGGCCGCCGGCTGGCCGAAGGCACACTCCAGCGGGGACGTAGTGTACACATGCTTGTCCGAGAACAGGGGGTTGCCCTGGTGGGGGGCACCGGTGAAGGGCCCCCCCGCTGGTAGACCCGGACCGAGGGGGAAGCCGGCACTGTGGCTGGTGCGCTCCAGCGCCTGTAGCAGGAAGCGGGAGTACTCGTGCATGATTACCGCCTTGTCGCCGGGTGGACCGGGGGAGTCTGCGTCGCGGCCCAGGTCGGCGCCGTCCGCGGAGGTGGGGTGCAGCTCCATGTGCTGGTCGGCGATGTCAAAGGGCACCTCGTCGTGGTGCGAGCCGTCCGGCTTCTGGGAGTAGTGGTCCAGCAGGCTCTGCAGCACCTCGTCGGGGATTCCCGACTTCTCCTGCTTGTCCCCGCTCATAGGGGACGAGTCCAGCAGGCCGAGGGGGGCGTCGCCATCCATAACGCCAGAGACCACCCCCTGGATGACAGACTGCTGGGACGACAGGTGACCAACGGTGACCTCGTAGTCGTTGGTGCTGCCCCCAGACACCCCAGGCCCTGCTGCCGCGCTGTTGGTTGCGTTAAGGTAGCGTCTCTTCTTGAGGAACTGCATGGCATCGTCGTAGTTGCTGCTGGTGGGGCCTGATTTTGCCCCGGAGCCCTGCACAAGGCCCATCCCGTCGATCCCTCCCCCGACACTCCCACCAATTTGCACCATGGTGTCCTGCTTGGCTGGTCCCGGGCCCCCCTTCTCCAGGGCCCTGCGGTTGGCTTTCTTGAAGGCCATTTTAGGGGCTCGTCCGTGATGCCCATGGTGCATGCCGGGCCCTGGCTGAGTGGCGGAGGACACAGTGTGATTCTCCGTTCCGTAGTTGTGGAGAGTGAAGCCATCTAGCTGGCCTCCATGGAGGTGCGCAACGTCCACCCCTCCTGCTGCCCCCATCCCTCGTTTCCTTTTGCGCTCGCCTCCTTCTCCAGAGTTTTTGGACTTGGCCCTCTTCCGGCTCAGGGACCCGGCATTTCCCTGAGCGATTCCGTAGCCCCCTGATCCCATGTCCTCGCAGCCCAGGTCCAACATCCCGGGATCCATGCCCTTTTTCATGGCTTCTCCACAGGTGCGCTTGTGCTTGAGCAATCGGTCTGTCCTAGAAAAAAACTACAGTGCAGGAACACCAAAGTAACATTAGCGGAACAATGGGACAGAAATGAACATTTCTTCAAAATGCAATTATAAATTTTAGGATGAAAAACAATAAGTGGTCAATTTGTTCTAAGGCTAGTGAGAAGCCCTGCAAATCTAAAAATTCCTTGAAAACTGACAAACCCTCTTTAAAAATCAGCCTTTGATTCGGTTGCAGAACAAAATCTGGCAGGTGTTTAAAAACAATATGGAACTCATCGTTTTATCAGAAAAATTGGATGAATTAGTACAACAGTCATATTGATCTCTTCACACCCTCAGGAGTGGTAGAAGGAGCAGAGGACAGAGGTTTGAGGAGCCCATCTCTCCCCCCAGGGATATTTCAGTACTGTTTGCACATGGTGGTCACCTGTTGGCAGGTCTCACATCTGTATGGCTTCTCTCCACTGTGGGTTCGCTTGTGTCGCTCCATGTGGTACTTCTGAATGAACCGCATGTTACATTGGTCGCAGCAGAAAGGCTTCTCTCCTGTCACAGGAAACACAACAGGAAAAGAAAGACCGTCACTATCGTTTTCGTGCAATATACAGTCACAAGCTCTATCGACTAGCACACAAAGATCACGGACACAACGTGGGTGCCATGTGCGTGCGCGGGGTGACACTTCACTCACCGCTGTGGATCTTCTCGTGCCGCTGTAGCAGATACTTCTGGATAAAGCTCATGTTACACTGGCTGCACCTGAAGGGCCTCTCACCTAAGACAACACAACGGTCATGAAGGTCTGGTTACTTCAACCTCAAAAATCATCTACCGACTCTCGTTGAAACTAACACGGCACTTATCACACGAACCACAGGGACCCCGAGTGGACTTTGCGAAATACTCGGTTTCTCCGGCGGATCCGTTTCAGATATTCAGGAGCGACAATGACAGACGAGCTTTTTACGATCAACCAGACGGCACCTGTGTGGATGAGGACGTGTCTGCGCAGGTGGTAGGAGCTCCTGAAGGAGGCGTTGCAGTGCTCACAGATATGAGGCTTCCCACTGGGTGACAGGCTGCCTCCCTCAGCGTCCAGCATCATCGACTGCTGTTAGACACAAGGATGATCCCTTTCAACACCCAGTGAACCCAACACACGCCCAGTGAACCCAACACACGCCCAGTGAACCCAACACACGCCCAGTGAACGCAACACAAGCCCAGTGAACGCAACACACGCCCAGTGAACGCAACACACGCCCAGTGAACGCAACACACGCCCAGTGAACGCAACACACTAAATGAAAATATAAAAACTCAGAGCGGTAATAACTAACAACAATAAAGTAGTAATTACAAAAACTCCATTGAGTCTAGAGCTAATTTCAGTGAAAATATTCTTCACTAAATCCAGATTTCAAAGTTTCTGTTTTATTTTGATAGAGACAGCGGTGAGGGATGAGCGTTTGGATGAAAGAGACGGCGGTGAGGGATGAGCGTGGGAATGGAGCAGAAGGAGCAGTGGGAATGTGGATCTCACACTGCAGCTTGTGCACTGGGGGAAGTGACCTAGGTGAGCGAATCAGGATATTTCTGATGCATATAAAACATAACTTCAATACAACAGACACGCACCTTAGGCTCTCCACGCCTCCTCCGAGGCTTGCCCTCCTGTCCATCACCGTGTGACCTTCGACCTCGCTTCCCCGAGGACTCCTTCCCTAACCGACTCGGCAGCTGGGCGGAGGACAAAGGGAGGCGCAGACAGAAAAAAACAGAGGGAAGAAACATGACAGAATTTGAAATGAGCTCTTGACAGAATGCAAACGGCCTGGACCAGTCACATAGGCTGCTGCACGCACCCAAAACCCAAAGCACAGATTCACCCAGCGTTTAGTGAAAGCACATTGGAGCACCCACAAAACCAAAGCACAGACTCACACAGCTTATAGTGAAAGCACATTGGAGCGGTCACAAAAGGCTGCCTTAGAGCTGTGCCAGAGAGTAGAGTAATAAACCACACGTTTAGGGCTTTGTTCATTTCTCCCTTCACTGCTAGAGGAAAGATTCACCCAAAAACTAATTTGGTATTTGTTTAATTTTCAAATACTGAAAAATACAGCTGGTTTGATAAGCTGAGAAATGTACTTTTTTGTTAAGTTAAACATCATGGCATGGCTGGCGTATGCAAAACAATTAGGGACTGTATAATCTCTGAAGTAACTCATCATGCTGAGGATGTATCCAGAATTCCGTACATAATTACTTTTACCCGAAGGGTATTTTATTGACCCATGACTGCCGTTTCAATTCCAATAAAACTTTATCACTGGAGACAGCAGCTTCCCAGCACTGAGTGGTACAAGAACATGGCTGTGTCCTAAACGGAATCCTATTGACTTTACGGGGCATTACCTTCAGCCGGGAACCACAAGGCCCCTGGTCAAAAGTAGAGCGCTACTTTAAAGGGAAAAGGATTCCATTTAGGACACGGGCCACGATGTGAGGGATGACGGCGCTCTCAAATATCAACCGATCATGGCATTAGATGAGGGCCTGGCTCATTTCTTCCTCCAAATGAGCGTTGTCTCAAAATGGCCACCAAGCTCACGTGCATGCCATTATCCTGACAATTCCATGCATACGGACGGAGGCCAGATGACATCATCATTCTGGGAGGGACAGATGTTTATATCTGAAGCTCTGGGTAGATTTATGTCACCATTACACAGCCCTTCCGCTCAGCCCTCTTGCTTGCTCCTTACTTCCATCCACCCACCTTTTCACACGTTCTACTTCATAATTCATTCTCGTTAGATTGGCAGTATGATAACCTGGTACTACAAAAAGTGGACATCTGAACAACCACGCCTGCAGAGTAGCATTTAAATTAGTCAAATGGTAATAAAAAAAATTATGCTCAGTATATTAGACTGAATGAGATTTTTGTTGTTGCTTTGCTTACCCATGTTTACCATCATACATTTGCATATTATAACTACTTCTTTTTTTTTTTTTAAATGAACATAATGTTAATCTCTGCATCAGAATCTCTGTTATGTACCCAGAACATAACAGAGAGAATATCCCAGAAACAGATTAATGGATATTCTTCATTGACAAGCTTAAGTATGCTTTTTTTAGTCCGACACCGAGGCCAAATCTGTATCTGGAAAACCATCCCATAACATTGTGTCCGGGAAACCATCCTGGGAAGTACAAAGGTACGCGACAGGCTTACGTTGCCGAGGCTGAGGTCGTGCGCTAGCAGGTTCTGGTGGTTGCCCACGGACACGTCCAGCAGATCCATGTTCTTCCCCGTGCCCCCTGGGTAGAGTGGCAGACGGTAGTCGTGCTCGGTCATCTTCTCCTGCTTGATGCCCATGGCGTGGACGTAGTCCCCCACACCGCTAAACCCCCCGAGGCCACCCACCCCGGCCACGCCGCAGTCGGGGGACTCCCGCTCCTTCTTCAGTATCATGTCGTGGGGGCCCGGCAAGTCCTGCATGACGGACTGGGCAGCCAGCCGGGTGAAGCTGGTCACGGGGGGCAGGTGGCTGAACATGATCATGCCGGGGGAGAAGTTAGAGTCCATGACCCCGTTGGAGCGCAGGAAGTCGTTACCCAGTTTGTCCTGAACGATGCTCATGGTGAACTTGGTGGCAGTGAGCAGGTTCAACTACAGAGAGCTGACCTGGACCATCCTGAGGAAGACAGAGAAGGAGCAGGAGCTTTAGAGACAGCAAAACGCTTCTTGAAAATATATTACAGCGAACAAAAAAAAAAAAAGCATTCTGTTAGTATTTCTTAACTGCCCCAGATAGCGTACATACCAACGCCTCACAGCCGACAGGAGCACAGTGAAGCCGCGGCCAAGCACCCATTGAAGAGACTCTCCGTTAGTGAACTACAGTGGTGGTTACCTGATTTTAGATTTTTTTTGATTGATTTTTGATCTCCCCTGAAGTACCCCCTCAAAGATTTTACCAGTAAGGACCCATTAACACTGCAACAATTGTGACAACAATTTAACAAACTGGTTAACTATTAGCTGAGTGTAAAATATATAAATAATATAAAGATATTATTAGGCCTAATTGGTAAACTCTGGATTTAGACATCTCAAAGTCTCAGTCTTTTTTGTATTGTCAAATGCACCAAATGACATAGCGTTGTTCTGAGCAGTGAAAGTCTTATGACATGGCATGCGACATCTACGCAGAAAGCATTAAGTAAAATATAAAGCAGAAAAATAGAACAAAATATACATATATTAAACTAGCAGCAATTTCAAAGAGTGTAGAGAAGGGGTATATGAACAATATGGAAGAAATACTAAATATTATAAAGGGTTTAGAGCCTATGAATGATGCATTAAAATACGCTAATGTACATTGAATGTACATAGAAAGTAAGAGCATTGAAATGTTCATGTGACCAATATGATCATAGATGATCAATGATGCTGGTTGAGGCGCCTTATGGCCTGAGGGAAAAAACTGTCGGTGAGTCTGGAAGTGTGTGCCCTGATGCTCCGGTAACGCCAACCAGACAGCAGCAGTGTGAACAGACCATAGCCTGGGTGACTGTAGTCTTTTATGATGTTCAGTGTTCCTAAGGCATCGTGTATGGTAGATGCCTTGCATGGAGGGGAGATGGCAACAGATGACACACTCCGCTGACTTCACCACCCTCTGGAGGGCCTTGCCGGTCAGCAGTGGAGCAGCTGCCGTACCAAGCAGTAATGTAGCCTGAGAGGATGCTCTCAATGGTGCATCTGTAGAAGTTGGTAAGAGACATGCCAAACTTATGGAGTCTCCTCAGGAAGTTTAAGCATTTTTGGGCAGTTTTTACTGCAGAGTCTGCTTGCCTGGACCAGGTGAGGTCATCTTTGATGAACACACCCAGGAACTTGAAGTCAGAGACTCTTCACTTCAGTCGCAGTCATGCATGAACAGGGAGAAAAGCAGGGGTCTGAGTACACAGCCCTGAGGGACTCTGATGCTCAGGGACAGTGCAGAAGAGGTATGGTTGCCCATTCTCACCACCTGAGGTCTGCCGGTTACGAAGTCCGGGATCCAAGCAAAGGGTGGAGTTAAGACCCAGGGTCCAGGGCTTAGAAACAAGCTTAGCGGGCACAATAGTGTTGAACGCAGAGCTGTAGTCCACAAACAGTATCCTCAGGTATGTGTTCCCTTTTTTCAGGTGGGAGAGGGTGGTGTGTGTCGTCAGGGCGACGGCATCATCCGTAGATCTATTGGGGCTGTATGCAAATTGAAGGGGGTCCGAGGTTTAAGGAAGGGTGGCACAGATGTGGCTTCTGAACAGCCGCTCAAAGCACTTGATGACGATGGAGGTCAGTGCTCCTGACTACCGCATTCAGGCAGGTGATGGAAGGTTTCTTTGGTACGGGGACAATGGTGGTCGTGAAGCAAATGGGGACTGCTGACTGAGTCAGCGAGAGGTTGAGGATAGAGGTGAAAACATCCGCTATCCGGTCGGCGCACCTCCTGTGGACACGGCCTGGAATGCCATCTGGCCCTGGTGACATGCGAGGGTTCACTCTTTTGAAAGCTCTCCTCACGTCAGTCTTGGTTAGGGACAGAGTGCAATCGTCCTGGTCCTCAACAAGCCTTCCAGAAGGAATGGTGTTGGTCACCTCAAACCGAGCATAGACTGTGTTGAGCTCATCCGGGAGAGGTGGCAGACTGGGCATCATTGCTGTTTCTCCCTTTATAGTCTGTGACGTGTTGCTGCCCACACCACATGTGTCTGGGGTCTGAGCTGTGGTAGTTAGACTTCAAGTTATCCCTGTAGTCTCTTCTTGCATCTCTGATGGCCTTCCGTAGGTCACATCCGGAATCCCTCATAGCCTCCAGGTCCCCGGAACTAGATTACCATTAACCCAGGGCTTTTGGTTAGGGAAAATCCTAACATTTACCCTCGGGATGACATCTTCGATGCACTTGAAGATGTATGCTGAGACAGAGTCTGTGTATTCACCAACGCCCCATCAGCTGCAACACAGCGCACCCTTGATAATTCAGGAAGCATGCTCTGACGTGACCTATGTCACTGCTCACATATCTCAAATAGATATGCGCAAGACTGAGGTGCATTTACAGTAGCTCCGGGAGGAAGGTGTCTAGAAAGTGTTTCAAGTTAGCTCGGAAGGTGAAGGTTGACCATTTACATCAAGTTTACACTATGAGAAAATGTACAGCCGACGCAAATCTTGCTACAAGGCTTATTTATCTAAAAAGTATTTATAGTTTAAAAAGGCTCTAAGCTCAGGGTCTCATGAGTATCCAACTGTTAACAAGTATACCTGTCTTTCTGTTTGGGAACCAGCAAACCGGGGGGCCTATTTTCACCAAGGGGGGGCTTAAAGTTGCTAGATTTTTCCCCGAGACATATCCAAGAAGACTGAAGATGTTAGATGATTGTGTAAATTTGCTGATATTGATAGCGCAAGCAACACCTTCCGAAAATGAGTCTATTCTCTTTCTCATAATGTAAAAAAGTACAAGAAGTATTGTTTAGATTAACAAGATTTGTTGTGAGATTTACATCAGCTATGCATTTTTTTTTTTACAAAGTAAAATTATAAAAGGGCTGCACAGTTTAGCAGCATCCCTGACCACATTCCCTTCTGTTTAATATGACGTTTGACTGACTGGCTAAGATACACAACTAGATAATTACCCATCTAAACTGTCTTAAACAATATGTTTTTTATCATAAACACTGTCACTATATAGTTTGTAAGTGAGTGAATGGATGAAGTATTAGCTCAAGCGTAAGGAGCTGATTTCAACCCCAAAAACCTGCAGCTAAAAGGCCGTTTCCTACTACCCTGTGCAACTGCTAAACTAATTGCTCGCTGTGGAAATAAAGCTCTCATCTGCTCTTGTTTCACGCTTCATTGACACCGTCCCAGCTGCAATAATGTCCTATAATCTAGTTTCGGAACAATTTTGAATTAAATGCAGTTTTAACATATCCCTTGGCAAAATCTCAAACAGACCTCAAAGTCCTCAGACAGTGCAGGCTCCCCGCAACCATCTAATCAATGCATCATTTGCATAATCCCACCAATTTAGCAAATGTTGGCTTAAAAGCTAAACCTAATACGATGTTGGGCAACTAAATATTCAGCATGTTGCTTGCACTGTCTGTGGTGCGCGCATTTGATTATCAGCGGACAGGGGCACCTCAGATTGCTCGTGTACAATCCGCACAGCAATTCTACCCGGCACAGAGCAAATGTAAACAGAGTTAGAACATAATTCGGATCTATTTGTTATTTATTTAAAACAGCAGCAACAGGAGGCTACATTCTGTAAAGGCCACACATTCCTCTTTTGCTAGAAGCGCAATGAAAAGGACAGATTTTCTATTAAAGGACAATTACACAAAACAAAAAATATATAAATAGACAAGAAACAAAAGACCAAGTCCGAAAAAGGAGACAGAAATTATATTGTGCAAAATAAATGTTACATTGGTCCACTTTCCAGGTGACAAACGTGAAAATCATGTTGTTTGCAATTAAAACATTGCACATTATATTGTATAGCGCAATTACGATCATAATTCAATGAATCATGCAGCCTTAGTATGTTTTGACCTCTCTGTTATTGTCCATCTATGTTGTGGTTTTATCATCAGCACTATTGAACTATTAAAAATTGAATTGGGCTCCATTTGTGTGCGCCTCAATTTTTCAACTTTGCATGTGCTCCTTGTAAACAATGCCAGATCCCCCCAGTTAAAGAAAATATTACCAATATCTTAAACCCTGGCATCCAACGAGCAGAGAACAGAATAAACATGAACATGCCTCTTAATCTCCCATCCTTACTGCTACTCGGCTAATTTACTAGAAAGAGGTGAGAGTCCAGTTAGACCCTACGGGAAGCAGGAAAGAAGCATTTCTGCATTTTATACTATGAATAAGGGGGGTTCATCATTATCATAGGACTCCCACTGAATAAGAAATCAAGAGTTAATCAAAAATAAAAGAATGAGCAAGAGCAACCCAATGAAATATGCTAAATGAAACAGATACCATGGTTATAATGAAGAACACTGACTCTAAGTGGTGTAATGCAATTTATATCTGCATTCAATTGCTGTTGTGTGTTACCTAAAAACAATATAAAAACCCAGAAGCTGCAATGTATGAGACAAAGCCGAAAACTACAACAGCTGTTCTGTTAAAAGCCTATTGGAAATGTCACAGTGAAGATCGCAATTGGCACATTTTAAACTATCCTTTCGCATGATGCAGCCAGCGTGGACTAGTTCTGTACAATGGTGAGTGTTGGTGTTGATGGAGCAGCATTTGAGGATCCCCTGTCATTTAATTGTCCGGCATGGGCAAATTTTGGCTTCGCTCTAGATTACAAATGTGGGTGCAATGACAGTGTGTGAACGTTGGGGTGATTTAGGCTACTAAAACCATAGCCAAAGTCACCCCAACTACTCAATGAGAATAGACTGAGCGGCTGAAATACATTCTGTTGACGCATTAACACAGACTTCACCCTATTCGCACCACTGTCGCAAGCCAGCAACACAAACAAACAGCTTTGTCCATCTTCTGTGGCTAGTCAGGCTCAGCATCTGATTCTGAGCGTGCCACAGCAGTACAAAAGCATTGGGAGAGGGAGAGACAGCACCAAAGGATGTGTTTACATGTTGCATCCCTCAGCGCCAGAACACCCTATGGAAACGTGCTTCCAACCCTCCTGTAGTCATGACCTTACCTCCGATTGTGCGTTCGTCAAGCTAGTCAAGTTTGAACAGAACACCTCTCTGGTCAGTCTCATCTCCGAGGCCGATAAGCCCAGGTACCGGGGAGAGTTTGACTCGCTGGAGGCTTTGTGCGGTCAGAATAACCTGAAACTTAACTACAACAAAACCTTTGAGGTGGTTGACTTCAGGAAAGGACTGCTGGCTCAACCCTTGAAGATTGAGGACTCAGCTGATTCAGTCCAATTCTTGGGGACCATTATCTCCTACAGCCTCAGATGGAAAGAAAATATCAAAGCCATCACCGAAAAAGGCAGACCAGCGCAATTAAAAAAAATCACCCAGTCAAACCTAATCCGCCTTTACACATCAACTGAAGACGTTAGCCTCAAACTTCCGAACACTGGTCGTTTGGTATCTGCCACGGCACGCTCTGTATGGTCCACAGAGGGCATTGACTGCCTCCTGAACTTTATTGAGGTCCAACATGACTCCAAATGAAAGAAGCATGCAGGGAGGATCATTGCTGACTCCTCTCACCCTAGTCATCCACGGTTCCAACAACTGACCACTGCTAGGTGGAGGTCAGGTGGGCATAACAGGTCAATCATGCCCCAAAATATCCCTGCCAACAGAACCCATGTCGTGACCCTCAGCAACCAGCAACAACTAAAATCTGCACTTAACACATAAAGCCACCTACAAACTTAACTAAATAGCTACAACATACGCTCAAAACTCTTCTCATCTCCCAGCATGGAAATAAAATAATTGAAATGTAAATCTGCACATCAGCTGTCAACTGAAGTATATCATGTACCAACTGCTCAAATATTATCTTACTATTGCTCACCATCCATTATGTACATTTGCATCTTGACTTCATGTAGATATTGTCCTTACATGCAGACTACCACTAGCAGCGCCGTTATGCAAAGTAAAATTTTGGGTATGTGTAAATAGTAATAGAGGGTTTGGTAAATCCATAATAATTGTGTGTAACTTTAACTGTAAAATTCACATACTGTTTACAAGTACGGATTAAAATTAACATTTTTCAATCGAAGATAGGCTACTGCATCGCACCACCAAATCTGAGATAACTGACGTCGGTCTACTGTCCTACTAAATAATGGCATGAAAAATGACAGGATTCCAAATGGGATTTTTGTTTTGTTTAAGGAGTTAAAAAAACAGCATCCAGAGAACAGTATATCACCGGTGAGAAAATAATCAAAGTAATGATGTAACTAGGTGAAATAAGCTATAAACAAATCTTTCAAGCCGAAAGGTCAAGATTTTAACCACCATTAAATAGCTTTTTTGTTGAATGGTTCGCACGGTTCTTTTCACTAGGAAACATAACCCAGTTAAATTGAAAAGCTAGCTACAGATTTCACAAATAACTTCATTGTGTCGGTGAACTTCATTGTCTCCAACAAGCACTGTTAGCTAGCAATACCAATTGCATTTGGATGCAACTTGCTAGCATGCTGATACTCAATATAAAGCTATCCGCAAGTGAAGAGATTCACATTGGCTGAAAGTAAACATTCTTCCAGTATTCCTAAAATATTTGACTACACAACAAATCCGTTCTCGGGCGAAACTTTGATTTGTATCACACAATCATGCTATTAAGACCGCTAGCTCGCTAACGTTAGCAAGTTACAGCTAACGTTTGGCTAACCACCAAACAATTAGCCATTTGGCTAACCAGCCTGCCAGGCCCTTTGTGATGCAGGATCATGCAATTATTAGTATGGTCATCAGCATAACGGCTGATACTCGTTAGAAGAAAATAGACCACACACTCAATTTAGCATTGCTCTAAACATGTGAGGAGATGGTCTCTCGACTGACGTAATCCTACATTGATTCCAAGTCATGGAATTCATTCTAAGATAATTCTGATTGGAAAAACTTGCGAGTTGGCGTATGCACGCGCACACGATTTTAGACGGTGTGTCGATAACATATTTCGAGTATATTTCAATGTTTTCGGTTATTAAATATAGAAGTTGTCAACTAATAACATTAAGCACTTGATATGGTGCATTTCAAATACTACAATCTCCAACGCCGGACACTAAGAGAAGACTGAAAGACACCAACTGTGCATAATGTGCAACGTTAACCCCATAACAAATGGCCCATGCAACTCAAGCGAACAATTGATGCTCAGCTCCAGCTAACGTTATGCTAACTAGCAATGCTAGCTAACTAATGTTAATGCGTTGCGCTTTGTTGTCTATCCATACTCATGTCGGACTTCCCCATAGGCTACTTAAACTTACACAAATTGTAATCTTTCCATTCCTCTTACCAGTGCATGACCACCACTTGTTCTTTCGGCTGGTTTATTTTTAATCTTCGGCAGTCCGTTTCAATCTTTACAGCCTTAACATTGTTCTCACTGAGATATTGCTGTATCCTTCCATCTTGCCTCAGCGCGGAGAATTATGGGTTTAGCGGACGGGTCCTGCCAAGAGTCACAGACGGACGTTTTGATCTGGGCCAGGGGAGCACTGGCCGGGAATAAACCCGCAGTGCGGGACACCGTTTATCATTTTGAACAACACGGTTGCCTACGTACACCAAATTGAAATGTAGCCCAAAATGTAAATAATGCTTTGGCATTTCATTCCCATGTGTGTTACTTTAACTGATAGACCTAATACCTTTTAACAAGCCTAAACTAAATTATCGGATTAGAATGTTCATTGAAAATAAATTAGAATGTTTGTTGAAAATGCTGTTTGTAAATCAGTTTTTGAATTGTTGCAACGAGTCAAAAACAGAACAAAACAGTAATAATAATCTGAAATGTTCTGGGCCTACAAAGGAAAAAAAATCGAATCCGAAACTGTCATCATAAACAAGATATCATTATTCTATGAATTGTTGTTTAGCCATCTGTCTTACCCAAAATAATTGTAGGGACGTTGTTGAAATTACAGGTATGGCATTTAGTCTACATTTTAGTGTACACGTAGCCTACTATGATAGTCATTATGAATTATTTACTGAAAACTAAAAAAACTATTGATGGTGTGAATAATGAATGTTCGAGCCTATCTGGCCTCACCCAGCGTGTAGGCTACACGTTTCAAAATGTGACTGTCCCTCTGGGTCCCAATTACTGAGTAAATAGGACACCTCACCATGTCTTCAAAATGTAAGTTGATAGAGCTCTGCTATTCAATAATGCTGCTGTACTGCACGGATATTGTGAAATATTTAGCACAAAATAAATCAATTCCTGAAATAGCTTCGGACTAATTAGTCTGGTGGTCTGATCCCCTGTGAATAGAGCGACCCTTAAAGACACTTGATACTGAAAATAAGAGAAGAGAATGAAAGAGAGAGAAAGAGGGAATGAAAATGTTTAATAGCAAACATGAAAAAACGAAGGAACAAGTAAAAAACCTCGCAAACCGAAGGAACAATAATTAGAAGCATTCTCTGAAGAGAAGCAACATTCTGAATTGGATCTTTGGGAAAGAATGGTTATCACTCATCAGACTTCCCCCTCCTTTTCCTCTAGTCTCAGCCACACTCCTAATCGCCTGTTAACAACCCAATTAATTCAGAGGAAAGCATCACTGAAATGGAGACGATAGGGCTGAAGCAAAGGGAGGCATTGGGCTGCCTTTTGATGTGCTCCCCCCGAAACACACACACACACACACACCCACACACATTCTTCCCTTACACATATTCCTGATAACAGCCCATATTGCTGACAGCTGTATCTCTGAAATCACTTGTCATCTCAAAGTGTTTAAATATGCATCAGGATATAATATCTCTGATTGTGAAATTCAGCAGCGGGACACAATGCTAGCCTTGGGTGTACACAGCTGTCGTGTAGATATAGATGACTAAGGGATAGGTGAGGTTGTATGGGCCTACATTAAACATTCCCTTCCACAAAGCTGAGATCTCATCACATTCGCCGCCTCCGGATATGAGGGAGACGGAGGTGATCAATGGGGAAGTTTGGCAGGGAAACTCCCCCTCAACAATATCACAATCACGCTAACCACAGATACTGTGTCTCACACACACACATAAGTAAGTTTCACAACAAGTGTAAAGATTAGCTTTCCAACCCTTTCTTCTTCCAGCCCAGCGGTTAAGGTTGTGGAAGGGACAGGACGGCTTCAGGGTCTTTACCGCCACTGCACCCCCCAGCTGGGTCCACCTATCCCTTCCCCGGTGCAGAGGAGACTGGGGAGAAAGCACGTCGGCACCTGCAAGCCGTCCTTGACTACCAGGGATGAACAGGTCTGACAGAGACGCAGCGTTGAACTAGGCAGGGAAAACGGGGCCATTTTAGGACTCAGGCATAATTACCATGTCTGGTATTCAAGGCAACTTGCTGGTCACATGACAGACTGCTCAAAGACGGTTATCAATTCTCTTCATTCATTTATAATTCAGAGTGCATTGCATTACTACGTCTCTCCTCCCCCCAGCACCGACCAGAGATCAGTGAGAGGACAGCACAAAAGTGAATCTCTTCCAAATATCACATTACATTATTGTTCTAGTATTGAAAGCCAAGGCGAGAGGATTGACTGACAGACCAAGCTGGGAGGCTGGCCTTGATGTGCAGAACTAGTTCCTCATCAGGGTGAAAACCCCATGCAATTGAAACAATAGCAAAAGAAAGCTTACCAGGGCTAGGAAACTGTTTCGAAAGGCTTTCATATTTTTCTCTTCACATTTCAGAGATTGTGATTGTCTTGATGTATGTATGTATATTTTAAACCCGTTGTCTCTGGGTACATTACGAGTACTGTACAATTGTCGGTTTGCCTACTGCCTTTACAGTACAATTTGATGTTTTATTGCATTTGAGTCACTCTGGATAAGAATGTCAACTAAATGACTAAAATGTCAAGGTGAAATTTATTAAGAATACGTTTCTGTGTTTGGGATGCATTCCATCTCAGTGTTTGTGGATTTTGTTCTGCTTGATTGGGTCTGTTAAGTTGTACTGAGTCCAGTAGTGTCTCCCTCTCTCTCTCTCTCTGGAATATCTTGGCAGGCGGCCCAGTGGACTGTCTCCTGCACTCGGGCTGGCTACAGTTATGGCAGCTCTTTTTAAAACACTGCTTTTCACTCCCACTGTTTTTGCCCTCTGGACCCGCCTCCTATGGCTTAAAGCTGGTTCAGGTTTGTAGCGTTTCACTCTGTTCTGGTAGTTCTCTGTGTAGGGAAGGATGTTTGGATTAGCTGCCACAAAAAAAACTCAGTGGGGAAAATGACTTTGATTAGAATGAAGTGAAGGCTGGTTCAGTACAGATTAATGTTCACGGCAGACACATGGATGGGTTTAGCAGTGGAGGGGACAAACTTCTGCTCATGTAATGTAGTAACACAATTACATTGTACTTGGTGGCAGTCAAATATCAAAATCTAGGTGTTTTTGGGAGTTAATCCTTTTTGACATGTAGTGCTGTAGTTAACAACTGAAACTAGATGCAAATTTTTGTAAAAAAATAATAATATATCAATAATAAAATATGGATAAATTAGGCAATAATCTTCTTTTTCAGCAACACTTAGACATTTGTTCAGAGTTGCATCTGTTTCCTCAAGATATATTGTCACAAAAACAAATGCTGGCACCTAACGGTTTGAGCGAAACAATAATCCTGTGAGTTCATTTGCATTTTTATAATAGACTAAAAACGTTAAATTTGCTAATGTATTTTTTATTTTTAAACTTTCTGTGTATCCTGTTCAGAATGTTAGTTTAAGTGTGTCAAAATTCAGTGGTTAAGACTAGTCAAAACTCCTAGAAGAATGTTCAATGGACAGAAAAATGTGGAGCATTTTGGACAACATGGCCCCCAATACATCTGCTGAAACCAAACACTGCATTCCATATTACTGACCCTGTATCAATGGTCATGCATGGTGGTGGTGGTGGTAGTGGTGGTGGTAGTAGTGGTGGTGGTTGT
>JACXGI010001738.1:41655-86271 GCA_016801175.1 Esox masquinongy
GTGGTTGTGGTGTTGGTGGTTGTGGTGGTGGTGGTGTGAGGAATGCTTTTCCTGCCTCATGACCTGGACAACGTTTCTACTGAAGAAACCATTTCCTTGGTTCCTGCATTTTGCTCTGTCAGGCCAATCGTCCGTGAGATGAAGCTCGAGTGCACCTGGGCCTTTAAGCAAGATAATGGTTCCAAAATACACAAGCAAGTCTACATCAGAATGGCTTATAAGCAAACAAATCACATTATGGAATGGACTAATCAATGTTCAGACCTAAAGCCAATTAACATGTAGTGGCAGGAGCTATAATTGAGTTCCTGCTCAATATCCCACTAATGTCACTGAATGGAAGCAGCTCTGCATGGAAGAGTGGGCCAAAATGACTTTACTGAGATGTGTGTGACTGATCAACAATTTAGGAAAGGGTTTGGTTGAGGTCATTGCAGCTAAAGGTGGGACACCAAGTTATAGAGCTTAAGGGGGCAATCACTTTTCCACATGGGGCTTTATTAGATGTGTCATAACACTTTGTGTTATTTGTTTGCTTCTTTATGAGGTTTGGGATGAAGATTTGATATGTAAAAAATGAAAACATCCTGGGGGGCAAATACTTTTTCAGCGTGAAATAGCTTCATAAACTTCATAGTAGCTTCCCCAACAATGGTGTTTCGAGTAGTTACTGGAAAGTCACATTAATATTTACACACACACACACACACACACACACACACACACACACACACACAGTGGGAGCTGGTGAAGAAAAAAATTATATTTATATAAATCCGCTACATCATTTCTGATTGATGCATTTAATACAGGTTTCATCTAGCCAATCAATGAAATTTATACATCTACAATGGAAACCCCTTAATGTGTTTATTTGATAGCTTCATAGATATATTATCCGGAGAGGAAATTTGTCTAGTCAGTCTGGCAGTATTCAGTCTCAGAGGAAAGTAATAAACACACACATACATACATACACTCCACAGGTTCAAACACACACAAACATATTATCATTCTGCAGTTGTAATGATCTTATTTAAAATGTTTGTCAGTGCTTATCTGTGTTCGGCTTGTTTCATGTTTTGGTGTAGTCCCCAGGAAGAAAAGCATGCTGCCCCTTGAAGAGTTAATGTGGATCTGGATACAATGCAAAAGTACACTGAGAATCTAATCAGGCCCTACTGTATGCACTAACTAATTAAACACTGGGAATGGATCCTGGCATTTTCTGGAACTTTCTACCTTGTCAACATCTTAGTCTGTGACCCAGGTATCTGTTATCAACATGGGCCTAAACACAACAGGATCCAGATGAAAACAGCTGTTGCATGTCTAAACTTTGGGGACCCATTCTCATTTCATTTGAACACCAGCGCACACGTGTCCATTTTCTGTCTGGGTTGTAGGTTACTGGAAAGTTAGCTGGCAATCCCAGCTGAGGTGACAGGCTGGAGTGAAACAACTTGGCATCTCCTGGCGGGCCTGTAAATACCAGTAACGGACAATTGTATTATTGGGACAGAGAATTAATTTGTGTCTCCTGTTCTGCTATGAACCATCTGTCAAACTACTCCCTTGCTCTCTCTGCCCACCCCCCTTCAGATTCTATAAACAGGCCTTGTTGGAGTGTAAGACAATAAAGGATGAAAGGGAGGATTTTAATTCTGTTGATTCTCTAGTTTCCTCATTTGATGGATCTGCTACGTTTACGACTGAAGAATTAGGGCACCTCGTAGGGAGCAACTCACAACCTTAGAAAGCATTCTTTTAACTGAATGAAGTGGCTATCAGCAAAGTCAGTGCTGGAAGGGAGGAACAATGTGCACTAATAGCAAAGTCAGATGTCCAACCTCTGACACAGGTTTTTGGTTAAGATGGCTGAGTTGCGTATAAAGAACCACATTTTGTTTGGGAAGGACTATGCTGTGTTACGTTTGTCTCAGCATAGTCTCTAACATGCCTGGACTCTTCGAGTAGCGAAGAGAACAATTACATTGATCAGGTCCTCTTAGATCACATCTTTTCATTTACTTGGGAATACAGCAAAAGTCTCTCACTAGACTGCAGATATACAGTCAATATGCATTTTATGCAACCACACACATACACAAACTGCAACAGACTGTCCTGTTCTTCAATATAGTTGGAATATTAACTCAGTGACCTTATTAGGTACACCCATGTTGCGCCGGATTGAATTCTTCAGGGAGTGGACTGTACCAGGGGTCAGACACATTCCAATCCAAACTGATCTTACATGAAATTATGATATACCTCTTGTACATAAGTAAGTGGACCCCTTTCCATGTCACTCCAAAATGATCTCAGATGCATCCTGTGATCATCCATGAGATGTTTCTAGAACTTAATTGGATTCCACCTGTGGCAAATGTAATTGATTGGACAAAATGTAGAAAGGCACATGCCTGTCTATACAAGCTCCCCCACATGTCAGAGCAAAAGCTAAGCCATGAAGAAATCTCTGCAGACCTTCGAGATGGAATTATGTCAAGGCCAGTGGTGTTGTTAGGCCTGGGTTTCTGGGGCTTCACTCCTGTGTCTTTTTGGAATAGCCCCCGTCTTTTGATCCAATTCCAAAAAATCAAGTCAATGTCTGCTTGTTATGCAAGTTGACATTATCGCACCTGGAATAGTGTTTTCATAGTGCTGACTTTATATATATAATATTTCAGAGTTGTATCTTGCTCCTTGGTTTGGACTTACCCTGAGTGTCTTTTAATCCGAGAAAAGAACAAACTAAACAACCAAGCATAAAAGCCTTGGTCGGGAAGGTAACTGAGAGACAGGTCAGGACTGAGGGAAGGATGAACAGAGCAAAATGCAGAGGAGTCCTTGAAGAAAACATGATCCAGAGCGCACATGACCTCAGCCTTGGGGATGGTACCGTTTTCAGCACCACAACAACGCTGGAGTGGCTATGGGACAAGTCTGTGACTGTCCTCAAATGGACCAGCCAGTCTGGACTTGAACACCGTTGAACATTTGTGTGGCGACCTGTTGATCCTGTTCTCCGACGCTCAATCTGACAGAGCTGGAGAGGATCTACAATGAAGAAGGGAAGAAACTGCCAAAACGGAGGTGTGCAAAGCTGGTGGAAACACATTCATGAACATTCAAAGCTGTGAAGGCGTTTCTAGAAATTACTGAATGAAAGGTCTGAATACTTATGTACAGAAGATATGTCCATTTTTTATTTTCAGTACATTGGCACAAACGTCTGAAAACATGTTTTCATATTGTCATTATGTGTAGATTATAAATTATAAACAAAGTATATAACACGACAGAATATGAAGAAAGTGAAGGGTCTGAATACTTTCCGAAGCCTCTGTATATAAAATGGAGTAGGTGCTTCACGGGTGGAGTGATCAGATAGCAGCGCAGACAATTTGGAGTAAAAGATTAAGCAGTGATGAAAGTTGGAGAGTATTTTGCAATCGTTTCAAACATTTGTGGCATGGGACTGAAAAGAATTACTGGTGAAGGTAAATGTTGACTTTAGGGGTGAGTAGTTAGCCATGTCTACCGGAATTATATTTCTGTTGGATTGACAGATGTTGAGGCGCGAGCAGCATTAGCAGCAAACCCGCAAATTATGTTAATTTTTGCAAGGGTTTATTTGGCAGCATGGGTAAAGGACGCTTTACTGTGAAACTGGAAGTCAGTTCTGGATTTAATTTTAAACCGGGGGGCTGATATGGGCCTGGAACCAGAGTGAACAGTCCAACCAAATACAAAGGTGCTGGCATATTCTAACTCATATACATTTAAGGGTAGGCAGATAGGGGGTTGGTTCTGAGTGAAAAGCAGACATTTTGTCTGGCTGGAATTGAGAAGTACATAGTACACTGTTGGATGTCCAGGAAGGCACGCTTCGCTGTATGTTGAGGCTGACTAGAAGGGTGGTCAAAGGACAGTTCAATGTGGGGCCACATGTACACACGCTTATGTCGTCTGCATAATGGTAGATATGGAAGTAACTGGCAGCAAAGGCAACATTACACATAGAATATGGTTTATCCGGGTATGCAACCCTGAGCAACTCTACTGAAACAGCCAGTGGTTTAGAGAGCAGACCCTCAGAATTTACACACCTAATTCCTGAGAATCTAAGGTTGCCTCAGTGTATTGATTATGAATTAATGATGGTTAGAGTCAAAGGCTTCAGCCAGATCACTAAAAACAAATACACAGCTCCAGAAAAAATTAAGAGACCACTGCACCCTTTTCTTTCCTTTCCAAAAAAGTTGAAAAGGAAAGTTTTGAGTGAGGAACAAAAGCGTTCAATTTGCAGTGGTCTCTTAATTTTAACCCTTCTGTTCCTCACTCAAAACCTTCCTTTTCGACTTTTTTGGAAAGGAAAGAAAAAGTTGCAGTGGTCTCTTAATTTTCTTCCGGAGCTGTATATTACTACTTGTTGTAGCAGATTTGACATAATTTAGGACACTTAGTGTTGCTGAGTACACCCTTGTCCAACTCTTAAATCCTGGCTGCATCACAGAGACATCATGGTGAGTCTGACAATGGTGGGTTGACTGTTTGTTTACCAGACATTCAGAATTGTTACATATACAGAGCAGGAATGTAATTGGCCCATGACTGTATGGTCTTAGCTTGTCGCTCCTTTTACACACGGCAAGGTCAGCCGCAGTCTGCAAATCTTGGGGGATTTCAGAACTCTGTAGTGGGAGTTTTGACAGACACACAGTAGGGGCTGTGACTACAGAGGCAGAAAGCTTCTGAAAGAAGCCAAACATTCTCGAGCACAGCTAATTTGTAAAGTTTCAAATTTTGCAGCTCCTTCCGCACCTCATTCACCTGAACTGGATGAGAGGAGAAACATGGGGAGCTCTGAGGGAAAATGAGCAGCAGTGCAGGCAGCATGGTGGACTGTCTGTCTTTCCTTTCCTAATTGACTGAGCACACTGGCTCTTAGTTTCCCTAAAGAGTAGCCAGGGCTGCTTTTGAAGTCTGTTGCCGTATGCCGGAGTTTGCGCTGGATCAGCTCAGCTAATTCAATGGCTGTAGCAACTCTGTAGCAAACATTTAAGAATTGTGAGAGGAGGGCGTTTGACTGAGGTACTGTTTGCACCCACACGGAAGTATTGTACAGCTCCAGAAAAAATTAAGATACCACTGCAACTTTTTCTTTCCTTTCCAAAAAATTTGAAAAGGAAAGTTTTGAGTGAGGGACAGAAGCGTTCAATTTGCAGTGGTCTCTTAATTTTAACCCTTCTGTTCCTCACTCAAAACCTTCCTTTTCGACTTTTTTGGAAGGAAAGAAAAACTTGCAGTGGTCTCTTAATTTTTTCCAGAGCTGTATTTACATATTCGATTTTGACCATCTTCATATGTTTTAATATGCCTTAAATACATGTAAATATATTTACATAAATGACAAAATTATAGTTGGTAATATGCATTTAGTGTTTACATCTAACTGATATATTTCCATATTTGTACTGTATCCTGTCATGTGTTTATTATGTTATCTAGTTGTTTCTTTGAAGTACTTTTACAGAGAGGAATGGCATTCATGATACTGTGTTAAAATGTATGCATATTGTTTTCGTAATGAGTCTCTTTTTCTCTGGAAAATAATGAAAAGGTTAGTTTCATGATGTGTTGATGTATATGTATGTTTTGCATGAGTTTTCCGTGTGGGCATACAGACAATAGTACAATGATTAGAAATGTCTTGGCAGAACATTGTTGAGGAGCACTTGGTAGGCATACTGAAAATAACTATAAGCACTCTTATAGTGAAAATAATATTTGTAGTCAATAAGGTTGTATAGTCATGTGAAAAATTAATCCACAGTGAATAGTAATCTTTCAGTGTCATTTGTTAAACTGTTACTGACAGATAAAGGTACGCCAATACTTGAAGTGAAGATTTCACATCCATATGTCCAAATATGTAAGAAAACAAAAGACAACTTTTCAGGGGGCATACTTTTTGCCATGATATGGTGGGTTACAGTACATTGTCCTGCATTTTCGCTCAGCTGCCCGAAGCCCTCTCCTGTGAGCCCATTGCATCCTGTAAGACAGAATGGGTCTACAGGAGGGCTCTACAGGGCCTGCTACAGCAACAGCCTCAGATTTTGTGAGACATTAGAAGTCCCACAAAGACTAGGATTAATAAAATGTGTAAGCCTGCTAGCTTGCTGAAGTATGGTAATGTATGGTAATGTATGGTAATGTTCTCAAGCCTACAGGCAGGAAATGAGTCAAGCTCATTGGCTTCCTTGTTAGAACGGGGTTGAAAAGGTTACGTCTAAAGAGTAGAAGAGGCGAAAGAAACAGGTGGAAAGAAATTAATCATTGGCAGAGCGCGACGTGTCCAGTTCCGTTCAAGGGCACCTTGTGGTCTATGGATGAAAACAATGTCAAGTAGCTCGATTAGCACTGTCCTCTGGGGTCAGGAATGGAGTCATACTTATGAAAGGCAGCACAGGCTTGGATGAACCTAGCTTTGTGGACAGGACATCAACAGTTCCAAATGCAGTTGGAGACCAGGAACAACACAGAGGCGTTGTTCTAACATGGAAAACAAGATTATTTGTGTTGCGGCCACACAAAGAGAAAACACACAGTGCAGTTGACAAAGATGCAAATGTGCACAATTAGATTATTCTGAAAATAACCTTATGCACAGTGAAAGTGGTGTGGTGCCTTCCTCTCATTCCTTCCTTGAACAACTCGGCAGAACCACTCGGTAGAACAGTCTTTGTTTCTGCTCCAGTTTTTGTTTTGGGAGACCATCCTGCCACTGGGAGACAATACTGCCACTAGAAACACTTTGTTTCCAAAGTATCTATGCTGACGCCCACAATGTTGTTCAGTGCCAAGCAGACCCTGCTGGCACTGAACCACAAAACTGAGGGGGCTCAGACAGCCCCCCCCCCCGTGGTGCCAGGCCTGGTGCTACGTGTTAAATAAACACTGTATGACAGGATAGAGGCACAATGTAAGGACTACCTCCACCACTCATCCTCGACCTTCCCACAAGGCTGGAACAGATCCCTCTCATCTGAGTACTAATCATCTGAACGCTACTCACCTGTGCTCTCCCTCTTCCCCTGGCAGCCACTACATTGCCTGGTCATTCACACCCTGCCCTTTTGAGGTATTGTTTGTGAGATTGCAACTCTAGTAAGCCTGTTTGTTCAGTATTTCCATTGTCTTAGAAAAGTGTAAAAATCTATTTCAATATCCTGACCTGTGCCTGCTTTGATACCGGGTTACCGACCTTCTGCCTGCCCTTATTTCCTTTCCAAAAAAGTTGAAAAGGAAAGTTTTGAGTGAGGAACAGAAGCGTTAAATTTGCAGTGGTCTCTTAATTTTAACCCTTCTCTTCCTCACTCAAAACCTTCCTTTTCGACTTTTTTGGAAAGGAAAGAAAAAGGTGCAGTGGTCTCTTAATTTTTTCCGGAGCTGTATATTGTAGGATTATCAAAATGAACGTGCTGCGCTCTGCGCTTGTATCCAGCCATCCTTCTCTGTGTGCATTCATTACACAGAAACGCAACACAAAAAGTACAGCATTCACAATATATACACAAAAAAAGATAGATCATATAACCCGGATATAAAATTGGTGAATATACATTTTGCAGAGTGTGATATGTGTAGCCCAGATAAAAGGACAAAGACTGTGTTAATAAAATAGACAGACCGACCGAGAGACGGTTATGAAATTGAAGTCAATGCCGCGGTGTACTAACAGGATTTAAAATGGGAGAAAATACAGTATACAGGGAGGGATAACAGTAGCCCAGATAAAAAGACCTAGACAGCATAAACAGACAGACAGACGGTTGTGAAATTCAATGAAAGTCAATGCCGCAGTGGACTGGCGGGAGTGATTGCAGCATTTACACAGGGATTGAGTAGTGTTCAACCGCCACAATACCCTCCTTTGTGCTGGGCTGATTACCGACGAGTGGCAACTGAAGGCCGCAGCCACCCGACGTTTTAAGACGTCCTCCGGGACATGGCTGAAAAGGACCTGGAGTATGTTTTAATCAACAGCAGCCTCTCCGCGGGAACCTAGCCTAGCGCTACGTATGTAATTGCTCATTATTTTAAATAAAGAGCAATTATTTAAAATAGGAGCTGTGGCAATAGTTGCTGCAAAATGAAGTAAAATAATAAACACTTCCTTTCCTTCTGATATCCTTCAAAGTAATGTCTCAGTCACAGAGTATGCAGAGTAACTAAATCAACAATTTTCAAAATGCAGTGGAAGACGGGTTAAAATGGACATCAATTCAAAACAATGCATGTCTTCTTATCTACCGCCATTCATTACTTGATCTTCTGATGTTTTCATGAACTTCCTAATCCCATTCTGATGCATGGGAGTAACTACAAACCATAGACCTAAATCCATCAGATTTAATTTAGTTTACCTAGTGTAACATATTTATGTGTGTTTAGTAACATTATGGGGTTAGCCTGAAGGACAAACAATGTATATACTTGTATCACATTACTGTTTTGAAAAGGCCCGATATGTCCTAAAATTGATACTTAAATTGCTTGATTGACTATGTTTTGTCAATATTAAAACCAGGTATTTTATTGTTAGGTTAATCGAAATTGTAGTAAAGTCATTTAAATAACAAAGCAATGGTCAGTATTTTTTTAGATAGCGGTCCCAATCAGAGGGTGCACATGATTTCCCGGTCCTTGGCACACATTTATTTATTTTTTGGAAAGCCTGGACTCAACGGCGTAGGTTTTGTATTATCACTGGATCCTAGGATTTTCACTCTTTTCCAAGGGGGTCACGTTGACTTGTCTGTATTGTTGGGGGGGGGGGGTCCCCCTTAATTCTACACCCCTGCCTGGACTTAATCAGAGCACTCGGACCAGGCTGAATATTTAAGCTCCTGTGATTGTACTTGTGTTTCTGTCCGCCAGGTGGCAATGTGTAACTTGAGAGCGGAGACCACGAGTTTCAAACGGCTGCCGCAGTAGACTGATAGGGAAATATATACCCCCCGCCACCCACAAAAATTCTGTTTTTGATTAAATGTTGTAATTATACAATTTCTGATGAAGGAAACGTATAAAACCGGACAAATGTGGCCTATCAAATACATGCCACCTAAAAAAGGACTATAGGCCCACATCAGTTACAGGTCTATATTCACAGATAAATTAATATTTGTAAATACTGTACCTTGGCTCCCAAACTACTCCTCTCTCTCTCTGTCACTCTCTCTCTCTCTCACACACACACTCACTCACGCACACATAAAACACACAGACACGCGCGCCTCCCTCTTTCATCCTAGACAACCCACAAGACGCAGGATGGAATATTTGCCATTTTTTTTATCCTCAGTCTCTTACTAGCTCTCGGAGTGGGCATGCATGTTGTGGAGAGACTGTAGCCTATTCAAACCGCACTCGTCTATTTCGTATGCACAGTGGGTGGAGAGCAAGTGTACCATCATTTGCTTATGGCACACCCGTAAATTAACTACTTTTCTTCTGAGATTGTAAATGGTGATAGTAGGTTACAAACATTTGTAAAGCGTGCCCTGTTTGGATAGAATACCCATCCTTGCGCAGCGCGTTATTAGCCATGGAACCCTTTACGCACTGCAGATAACAAGTATTTGTGAAACAAAGAAAACATGAACAAAATGATGGATCAACGCTTCAAGTGACATATATATATATATATATATATATATATATATCATTTTTTACTTCAAAGGAACTCTGTATAGTTATGGCCGCACTACGGAGGAAATTTGGAGAAGACTATCAGGTAGTTAATACAAACCGTGACACCGCCACCTTTTCTGCACCTGTCAAAAAGAAACGCCAGCGGTTCGTGGAAAAGAACGGTCGATGCAACGTTCAGCACGGGAACTTAGGCGGTGAAACCAGTCGGTACATATCCGACCTTTTCACCACCTTAGTGGATCTCAAGTGGAGATGGAACTTGCTTATTTTCGTTTTGACCTACACAGTAGCATGGCTGGTCATGGCTTCTATGTGGTGGATCATAGCCTACATCAGAGGGGACATCAACCATGGCCGCGACTCTACTTACACCCCGTGCGTGGCCAACGTTTACAACTTCCCTTCCGCTTTTCTGTTCTTCATAGAGACCGAGGCCACCATCGGTTACGGCTACCGCTACATCACGGAGAAGTGTCCTGAGGGCATCATCCTCTTCTTGTTCCAGTCGCTGCTGGGGTCCATCGTGGACGCCTTTCTGATCGGCTGCATGTTCATTAAAATGTCCCAGCCCAAGAAGCGCGCCGAGACACTCATGTTTAGCCAAGACGCCGTGATCTCGCAGCGCGACGGCAAGCTGTGCCTCATGTTCCGCGTGGGCAACCTGCGTAACAGCCATATGGTGTCAGCGCAGATCAGGTGCAAACTCATAAAGGTAAGGCAAACCAGCGCCAGTTGCACTCTTCGCCACTGGGATCTAACCATTATATCATCCAGCCATAATTGTCTGCAAAAAGCCTCGGGTTTGGGAGAAGTAAAATGCACATGCACGAAATGCCAATATGTTACGCGCTAATGTCTGCCATTTCTTTTAATTTGGGTAACTGGTTGTCGTGTATTTTGTTCATATACATTATTTTATTGGGCTGTAGGTGAAGTCCTGCTTCAAGTCCTGCTCCTATAATGAATGTGTGGGTGGCAAACCTAAGATTGGGATGTTGACTGAGCTTAAGGAATATACAGCATGTACAATAGAAGCACTGCCATTGCATTGCATGGCGGGTTTCACCTATAGGTCAAATCCTCACTTAGATGTTTCCAAGCCTAACTGTTCGCAGGTCTTAGTCCACCACCTTGTGCCTTGTTTTTAACAAAAAAGACTTGGCATGTATTGTGTCACCATACTCTGTGCATGGTGAGGAAGAGAGTGAGAGAGACGGTTGGATGGATGCTGAGTGGATGGTCGGGGTGGAGAAACAGAGATGGAGATGTTCCCGGAATAGGGGAGAGAGGCTCTGGGTGGAGCAGCCCCAATGTGACCGACATCAGTCACCCTTCAGCCAGTGACATTTAGAGGAGCAGGTGGTTTAAGTGCAGGACACAGTGGTGCATCAGCTGTCCTGACGGAGAGTAGGGCTCTCAGGTTCGGCTTTTGACAGTAAAACCTCTAGCCATGAAACACAGAGAATCAAATCATCATCCGTCATGAAGCAGTATACGCACGCACACCGATCAAGCATGATGTCTGGCTAGAAGTGGAGAAAATATCATATACCGAGGCAAAAGAGAGCCTGTGAATGCATCTTGTCTTCACATGTATCTAGTTATGTCTGATTTATGTCGTAGCATTTGAAAAGGACTCCACAGACATAGTATACCAGAATAAAGGACTGGGTTTCTAGGGATACACACAAACACACACGCACGCACGCACGCACGCACACACACACACACACACACACATAAATAAAAACACAGACACAAATACAAACACACACAGACAAGAACAGCAAGATGATTTGAGCTTGTTTATGGCTGTGTTCCCTTGTGTGAACACATCAGCACATCACATTAAGCATGGGTCAACATAATAAGTATATATACAGCCAGAAAGTACAGGAGAACAACAGAAAAACAGAGGGAGAGGTAGAAATGGATAGACAGAGAGAGGAAGAGAGAGGGAGAGAGAGGGAAAGAGAGTTGAGAGAGCTGGAGATAGGACAACAGAGAGAGGCAGGGAGAACCCCACCACTTCACTTTCACAGCTTGGCACTCCCGAAGAGGCAGTCCTCTGGGCACACAGGCTTAACTGCTACATTTTATGTTTATTGTAAAATGTAGCAAAAGAGCACCTAGAGAATAGCCCACATTTTGACAATGGTCCCTGTAGATACAGCTGTTCTTTGGGTGCTGATCAATCTGTATTTTCTCCAAAATAGTTTATTTAGTGACGTCAGAGCTCCAGTCCGTCCACACTAATCACAGCTCAGCCTTATTTTGAAACATCGACTTAACGTGGCCAGGCTGAACCTCAACCTCTCGGCTTCCAGGGCACCACATTCGCCAAAGCAGCTGGAATGCAGCACACCTGCCCAGGGTGCACTGCCCTCCCACCGGCTGGTCATCAACCTGAGGAATATCGTGTTGATTGATTTAGCAATGCAATAATTGAATAGGGCTTAAGCACAGACCCAGGGCCTTGGCAGTGTATTGCTTCTCTATGGCAGAGTTAGTGTGAGCAGGTTATGAGAGTCCCGCCCACACAGAGAGCAGATTAGGAGAGTCCCCTACACAGAGAGCAGGTTAGGAGAGTCCCCCACACAGAGAGCATATTAGTAGTCCCCCATACAGACAGCACGTTATGAGAGGCCCCCACACAGAGAGCAGGTTAGGAGAGTCCTCCACACAGAGAGCAGGTTATGAGAAGCCCCCACACAGAGAGCAGGTTAGGAGAGTCCCCCACACAGAGAGCAGGTTAGGAGAGTCCCCCACACAGAGAGCAGGTTAGGAGAGTCCCCCACACAGAGAGCAGATTAGGAGAGTCCCCCACACAGAGAGCAGGTTAGGTGAATCCCCCACACAAAGAGCAGGTTAGGTGAGTCCCCCACACAGAGAGCAGGTTAGGAGAGTCCCCCACACAGAGAGCAGGTTAGGTGAGTCCCCCACACAAAGAGCAGGTTAGGTGAGTCCCCCACTCACCTTCTCTCTGACCAAAAAGGCTAACATGTATGAATGCCACCCCCACTCTTCTCATGCTATCTCAGTCTCTGAAGTGGATCATCCATGCAGCCCACACTCTTCATTATTATAGGCCACACTCTTCAGTATTGTAGCCCACACTCATCAGTATTGTAGCCCACACTCTTCAGTATTGTAGCCCACTCTCTTCAGTATTGTAGCCCACACTTCAGTATTGTAGCCCACACTCTTCAGTATTGTAGCCCACACTCTTCAGTATTGTAGCCCACATTCATCAGTATTGTAGGCCATACTCATCAGTATTGTAGCCCACTCTCTTCAGTATTGTAGCGCACTCTCTTCAGTATTGTAGCCCACACTTCAGTATTGTAGCACACACTCTTCAGTATTGTAGCCCACTCTCTTCAGTATTGTAGCCCACACTCTTCAGTATTGTAGCCCACTCTCTTCAGTATTGAAGCCCACACTTCAGTATTGTAGCACATACTCTTCAGTATTGTAGCCCACACTCTTCAGTATTGTAGCCCACACTTCAGTATTGTAGCACACACTCTTCAGTATTGTAGCCCACACTCTTCAGTATTGTAGCCCACACTCATCAGTATTGTAGGCCACACTCTTCGGTATTGTAGCCCACTCTCTTCAGTATTGTAGCGCACTCTCTTCAGTATTGTAGGCCACACTCTTCAGTATTGTAGCCCAAACCCTTCGGTGTTGTAGCCCACACTCTTCGCTGTTATGGCCCACACTCTTTTGTATTGTAGCCCATACTCTTTGGTGTTGAAGCCCACACTCTTTGGTGTAGTAACCCACACTTTTCGGTGTTGTTGCACACATTCATCGGTATTGTTGCCCACAAAACTTCCAAGCACCCCCAAACATTTTCAATGTTGGTCAGAACATTTACAAATGATCCTTACTATTTTGGAAAAACGTGTATGTGTGAAATAATGATAAAACTAACGATAAGCCGTTTTTTCATGATTTTAAGTTGATAAGTTAAAATGAATTGTAGTCAGGAAATGTCTGCAGAGGTATAATGCAATTTTTTAAGTGAACTATTACCACATCCTTTACTGCAGTACTAGTGGAGGCAGGATGGGGGCGCTGTTGACTTGTGACGATCCTTCTCCAGTTCTCCCATCCACAAACAGCTACCCACAATGTGCTGCAGGTTTTAAATGTATACTATCTTCACCTCCCTATAAATGTTACCATATGTTCATCATAGCCTATCATAATGCCATGACCTGGCTTATTATGAAAACTGCTAGAACCGCTAACACCAGTCGGGAAAATATGTCCCAGCATGGATTTGAGACAAGACAAGTTCTGATGAACTCCTGTGTTCATTCTTCTGTGAGGTCCCATCACTGGCAGACATGCTGTCAACACTACTTAGCTGTGCACAGTGTGTGAACACAGGTGTGTGTCTGTCTGTGTGTGTGTGTGTGTGTGTGTGTGAGACAGCTGCTCATGCAGGGGTTCATAACAGACAGGAGAAAAGGGGTAGGTGGTGTTGTCGTGACTCCTGTTTGGGTTTATGGGACGGTGTAGCTGGGTCAGTCCACTCCCCGGGCCCACATCTGTCATTCTTTGTCAATGTCTCATTTCAGTCAGGACCGCAACGCTTCATAGCAACCCACCAACCTGCCGCACAGCCCACCACCAGACACACATCCGTGAAGCAGCCGGGCCAATTCCGCCGGCAGCAACCCGTGAATTTGTACAATTTCCGCTGGATGATTGGGCTGGCTCTGTTACTCTGGCAGAGCCGTGATTGTCCACTCTTTGTTAAATTAGGTCCTGATTGCTGGTTGCTTGATTATTCTTCAGGGCGCAAATGTTGTTCAACATAGCCTTGTGCAACGCAACACTGCTAAAGTGGCGTGGCTGATTACTGTAGGTCAGCGGAGCACAGTGCCACCTCACTGGGCATGGACACGACCAATCAGTGCCACTGTCACACTATCGTCCAACAGCCATCCAAGCCCGGAGATGGTACTGGCAGCAGGGCCTGATAGAACCCTGACAGACCCCCGCAGAATCCTGGCAGACCCTGACAGACCCCCTGCAGAACCCCGGCAGACCCCGACAGTTCCCCGGCAGACCCCTGACAGACCCCCTGCAGAACCCTGGCAGAACCCTGACAGACCCCCTGCAGAACTCTGACAGACCCCCTGCAGAACCCTGGCAGAACCCTGACAGACCCCCTGCAGAACCCTGGCTGACCCCAACAGTTCCCTGGCAGACCCCTGACAGACCCCCTGCAAAACCCTGGCAGAACCCTGACAAACCTCCTGCAGAACTCTGACAGACCCCCTGCAGAACCCTGGCAGAACCCTGACAGACCCCCTGCAGAACTCTGACAGACCCCCTGCAGAACCCTGGCTGACCCCAACAGTTCCCTGGCAGACACCGGCCGATCCCCGGCAGAACCCCCGCAGAAACCTGATAGACCCCTTGGCAGAATCCCCGCAGAACCCTGATAGACCCCCAGCAGACCCCCGGCAGAACACCCGCAGAACGCTGACAGACCCCGGCAGAACCCTAGAATCCTGCCGGAACACTTTACGCTCCCATACCGACATACACCAGAGACACAGCTAAAGACAGGAGAACTAAACAAACAGAAATAATAAAAATGCAGAGAGAGAAAGGGGTAGATGAAGACAATAAAAAAGAGAGAAAATAAATGAATGGGTGATGTCTATAACAAGTAAGAGGTTGGGTTTTATTCAAAATATTTCTCTTCATTTCTTCTCAGGGTTGCGCTTCATTGACAGCAGTAGTTGAGGGGGGAGGGGTGGTACCAGCACTGAGATAGATTTCCATTCCTCCTTTCTAATGAGAGAAGAGATGCAATTATTAGTGTGGGCTTTGGAAGCTGCAGAGGGCTTAAGGTTGGCCTTGAAGACATTGATCCTCAGAGACGTCTGATGTGCTAAATGCTTTCTACTTGTGTGCTTCTTCATGGTTTCTGGACACACACACATACACACACACACGCCATCACATCCCCATTCCGAGGCAGTGTTGACACTTACGCCTTGCCACTCATCACACGTTGTAATCTGAGGTAGTAAAGGGAGCCATGAGGTGTGAAGGGTGGGAGGCAGAATGAAGTGTGTGGGGCAGAATGAAGTGTGCGAGGAAGAGCGAAGTGTGTGGGGCATAGCGAAGTGTTTGGGGCAGAGCAAAGTGTGTGGGGCAGAATGAAGTGTGTGAGGAAGAGTGAAGTGTGTGAGGAAGAGTGTGTATTACCTGTTATTTCACAACCAGCTGACAGAAGTCATGTGACCCATGGTGGTATTGAAGTGGAATGTGAAACATGGATGGACACGGCCGTGTTTGCAGAAACACTGGAGACACGAATAAACTCTTAGCTATAAACATTAATGTCTCCCTCAGGAGAACAGTGTGGGTTTATGTAGCTTCTAGTACAGTCTGTTCACAGAGCCATGTTGGATAAGACTCCTGATGGAACAACTGGGGTACATCTCAGGTGTTTAGGGAATCAGGGATGGCGAGCAGCAAGGTCACCCGTAGTTTGACTTTGACCGTGGTCACTGGGATCCTTCTCAACCGCTCTTTTTACGACCCACGATTCAAGACAAGAGGCAGAGTGGATAGTATTTCTTTGCAAATTAAATTGTGATTTCTGTCATCCTTGTGTCTCCTGCCACGCAAAGTGTTTCCAGTCAACCTCTTGAGTGTCCACAGCAGCCAGTCACCCCAGGACCACTCCAGTCACCTACTGGACATGTCCCCCCTCGCCTGCTTGCAGCTCTGCCTTCTGTCTGACTAATGAGGGCTTTGGAGAGCCCTGAGCATGGAGCTTGCAGATGACTCGGATGACCGGACCTCTTTAGGCCATATCAATTTCGTTTAGCGTCCATCCTCAGCCATAAGCATCAATCAGAGAAAGAATCAGAAGACCTGGCTCCTCAAAGCAACTCACTGGATCAGCAGTACAGGACTAAAAGCCTTTTTCTTTGGATGGGTGGTTGATTAGAGTGATTCGAGTAGTTTCTGGAAGAACACACATACGTACACACACATTGCATGGATCCAGAATCAAACCGACAGCTTGATGTGTAATTCTTCTTAAAAAAACATGCTGAATCAGAATGGCCTGTCTGTGTGGTTCAGTCAGTAGGAAGGTTAGTGGGTTTCCTTTGAACAGAGAAAGAGGTTCTGAGAGAACCTCTCTGATTCTTCAGCTCTGCGGAGAGAGCTGAGTGCCAAAGGCACAGGGACGTCTATAAGAGGCTTTGCATGTCGCCGTTTTTGCGAGACAGTCAACCGTCTATTTAATCTCAACCGACACAGACGGCAAGAAAAAAGCAGTAGAGCCCAGAGCCAGTCTGAGCTCTAACCCACAGAGAAGAGAACAATGGCTGACGTGTGTATGGTATTTACTGGACTGACGACCCCACGTCGGTAGACATGAAGGACGGCCCCCTGTAAAACACTGAGATGGATGAGTTTATTATAACACCAACCCGGCTGTACGTGTGTGCTCATTGGGATTCGGTGTGCCGCGGTATACCACTGGCATCCCAGAGGATGTTCACTGACGTCTGACCCCACACGGAAGTATGATATGTTGAGATATATTTCGAAAACATATATTTTTAATATGAGCCTATATTTTTTTAAACATATACTAATGTATGTATTATATGTTTTACTTATGTATATATGTTTTGCATGAGTTTTCCGTGTGGGACAGGGACTGACCCGGCTTTATACATGTGGGTAGCAGCCTCTTGATTGGGCGGGACAGTAAGTGATTGAAACTTCTTCTGACAGTGTGACACCTTACAGAGTCCCTCGTGGTTACTGATGATGAGGTGAGCGAGGGAGATCCGATTGGAGGATGTTTGTGGGCTCTATGGTGTTTTCCGTAAGTACAGGAAGTGCTCTTGAGTTTCATGTACAGTAGCAGGTAGGAGGCAGGATGAGAGGATCCTAAAACAGATACAGCAGTGTATTGAGTGGAGGGGTGGGACTGTGTGTGTGTGTCTCATTGTGTGTGTGTGTTAGGTAGAGTTAGAGGTGTGTGTAGGTGGTGAGGCTGACACATTGTCCCAATTATCAAGAAGGTTGCGATAAAAAACCCTGAGACGAGGCAATAGCAGAGAGAAAACGTTGTAGAAGTATTTTCTCTTGACACCTCCTGCACAGAAATAGAGAACATCCTCCAATGTGAATAACAACACTTCAGAAACATGGAGACACATTGGCAGTTTGGATTTCAGCATGTCCATTGTGGGGGACCAGTCAGAGCAAGCCAGTGGCCACCACAGAAAGGAATAAAAAGCACCATAACAGGGACAAACCATCCTGACCGAGGTTTTATATCAAAACTAGATCTGAATCCTAAATGGACTTCAAGCAGGCTAATAACAGTCTCATTCAATGTTTAAAAGGGGTCTTTTTGCCATGGTACAGATTAAAATGTGTCATTTTAAATGGATCGATCATGGAACACTTTTTTAAACATCAAATTCAACACTACTGTTGTTTGCTCCTTGGGGTTTAAGGCCGGGTGTTTTGTAAAAGCACTTTGTGACAACTGCTGATGTAAAAAGGGGTTTATAAATAAATTTGATTGATTGACTGATTGATTGATCTACCTTTTTAAATTAATCCATACAGAATTGGTTGCAATTCCAGTTCTATCCTCCAGAAGACCCAGATCAGATATTACAGCAAATAATATTGCTAAACTCAAGTATATTAATTGAAGGTAAACCAGTTTTCATATGAAGGTATCATGTTTGTGAAAGACATAACTAGCCCTTGTGTTATGTTAACATTTTGGTTCCACTCATTATGTTAGCGGATCAAATTGACCCGGGGTGTTAAATAACAACCCAGTACTCACTATTGATATTTTAGCCCCAAACAAATGTGTTTGACATCCATAACCAACCCACTACTCATATAACTGATAACATTTACTAGTTTTATTTTATTATATAGTCCATTTAGACCACATTTACCTTTTGATGAACACTTGTTTTTTTTACCCCAAAAACAGAAATGTATCTCTGTTTGCTATGATGGGCAAAATTGACCAATACTTTTTAATTTTCTAGACAATGTTCTGCTTAATAATGTCTAGATATTATGACCATAGTGACAACATCAATGTTTCAGGTCAAGACATGTTACACACAAATCGAAAGTTAGGGAATCAGATGGAGCAGGGCTGGTCATCTCTGCCCAATAAGCCATGACGATGTTCACAGAGGAGAGGTTTCTGGGAAGGCTCTCACACCACGTGATGTTTGTCTCTCACACAACGTGCTGGTCTTGTGTCACAGTTATCGACATGAACTCCTCTAGAGAATATACTGTATGAATGATATGGGTCCTCCCACCCACAACACAAAGTCTTTCCTGCGAGAAAAGTTCAGTTCCAGTAACAACTAATAGCTTGTGTTTGTGAAAGGTGAGGGGTGATTTAACTTTTAGTGTGTGTGATGTTAGACATTACAAAGGGTCTCAGTAGGTGAAATACACCGATCGGCCATAACATTGTGACCACTGACAGGTGAAGTGAATAACACCGATGGCACCTGTCAGTGGCAACTGTTAGGCAGCAAGTGAACATTCTGTCCTCAAAGTTGATGTGTTAGAAGCAGGAAAAATGGGCAAGTGTAAGGAACTGAGCGACTTTGACAAGGGCCAAATTGTGATGGCTAGACGAGTGGGACAGAGCATCTCCAAAACTGCAGACCTTGTGGAGTGTTCCCGGTCTGCAGTGGTCAGTACCTATCAAAAGTGGTCCAAGGAAGGAAAAGCGGTGAACCGGCGACAGGGTCATGGGCGGCCAAGGCTCATTGATGCACGTGGGGAGCGAGGGCTGACCCTTGTGGTCCGATCCAATAGATGAGCTACTATAGCTCAAATTGCTGAAAAAGTTAGTGCTGGTACTGATAGAAAGGTGTCAGAACACACAGTGCATCACAGTTTGTTGCGTATGGGGCTGCGTAGCCGCAGACCAGTCAGGGTTCCCATGCTAACCCGTCCACTGCCGAAAGCACCTAAAATGGGCACGTGAGCATCAGAACTGGACCACGGAGCAACGGAAGAAGGTGGTCTGGTCTGATGCTTCACGTTTTCTTCTACATCATGTGGATGGCCCGGGTGCGTGCGCGTAATTTACCTGGAGAACACATGGCACCAGGATGCACTATGGGAAGAAGGCAAGCTGGCGGAGGCAGTGTGATGCTTTGGGAAATGTCCTGCTGGGGAACCTTGGGTCCTGCCATTCATGTGGATGGGGGACCCAAAAGGGGGACGTACACAATATTAGGCAGGCGGTTATAATGTTATGGTTGATTGGTGTATCTCTAACATGTGACAATTCTTCACCTCATATGACCTGGTAGAAGTACTACAACAGACACTGACCATGGCAGGCATAGTTTGTATGTGTAGTGTGTCTGCGCGCGTGTGTGTGTGTGTGTGTGTGTGTGTGTGTGTGTGTGTGTGTGTGTGTGTGTGTGTGTGACTGGAGGAGACGTGTAGTAAAGGTGTAGTTTCCACTCTCTATATGTTCAACAAGCATTTTCATCTATTCTCCAACACCGGGTCATTCACACCCTAACATTATGAATGTGACAATTTTTTTAGAGGCCCTTGAAACTGTTAAATTTGGTCGCCTTTCGTTTTACATGTTCATAAACACAATCTTGAGGATGTCATCAAGTTTCATGCAGATCAAAATAACCTAAATGGTATTTCAGACATATCAAAGTCTTAAAACGGGTCAATTTGACCCTAACATAACTTAAGGGCTAGTACAGATGGTAAAAATCTTTCTCACAAGCAACTTGTGGAGGTACACTTAGGTCCGGAAATATTTGGACACTGACACGATGTTTATAATTTTGGCTCTGTACGCCACCACAATGGATTTGAAATGAAACCACTGAGATGCAATTGAAGTGCAGACTTTCAGCTTTAATTCAAGGGGTTGAACAAAAATATTGTATGAAAAGTTTATGAATTGCAACCATTCATACACAGTCCCCTTATTTCATGGGCTCAAATGTAATTGGACAAATTAACACAATCATAAATAAAATGTTCATTTTTAATACTTTGTCGAGAATCCTATGCAGGCAGTGACAGCTTGAAGTCTGGAATGCATAGACATTACCAAATGCTGGGTTTCCTCTGTGATGATTTGCCAGGCCTTTACTGCAGCTGTCTTCAGTTGTTGTTTGTTTGTGAGTCTTTTTTGCCTTAAGTTTTTTCTTCAGCATGTGAAATGCATGCTCGATCGGGTTGAGATCAGGTGACTGACTCAGCCATTGCAGAATATTCCACTTCTTTGCCTTAAAATGCTCCTGGGTTGCTTTCGCATTATGTCATTGTATGGTCATTGTCCATCTGTAAAGTGAAGCACCATCCAATCAACTACTGAATTTGGCTGAATCTGAGCAGACAATATATCCCTATACACTTCAGAATTAATCCGGCTGCTTCTGTCTTCTGTCACATCATCAGTAAACACTAGTGACCCAGTGCCATTGTAAGCCATGCATGCCCATGCCATCACACTGCCTCCACCGTGTTTTACAGATGATGTACTATGCTTTGGATCATGAGCCGTACCAAGCCTTCTCCATACTTTTTTCTTCCCATCATTCTGGTACAGGTTGATCTTAGTTTCATCTGTCCAAAGAATGCTGTTCCAGAACTGGGCTGGCTATTTTAGATGTTTTTTGGAAAAGTCTAATCTGGCCTTTCTATTCTTGAGGCTTATGAATGGTTTGCACCTTGTGGTGGGCTTTCTGTATTTGCTCTTGTGAAGTCTTCTCCTTATAGTAGACTTGGATAATGATATGCCTACCTCCCGGAGAGTGTTCTTCACTTGGCTGGATGTTGTGAAGGGGTTTTTCTTTACCATGGAAAGGATCCTACAATCATCATCCGCTGTGGTCATCCATGGACGTCCAGGTCTTTTTGTGTTGCAGAACTCACCAGTGCATTCTTTTTTTCTCAGAATGTACCAAACTGTAGATTTGACCACTCGTAATGTTCCTGCTACCTCTCTGATGGATTTGTTTTTGCGGCCTAAGGTTGGCCTGTTGCTTTGAGAGCTCCTTTGACCGCATGTTGTGGGTTCACAGCAACAGCTTCCAAATGTGAATGCCACATCTGGAATCAACTCCAGACCTTTTACCTGCTTAATTGATGAAGAAATAATGAAGGAATAGCCCACACCTGTCCATGAAACAGCTCAATTGTCCAATTATTTTCTGTCCCTTGAAAAAGAGGGGGCAGCATATTAAAGAGCTGTAATTCCTACACCCTTCCTCCAATTTGGATGGTAATGCCCTCAAATTAAAGCTGAGAAATGCCCTCAAATTAAAACTGCACTTTCAGCCCATATTCATTATTTAACTAAAATACAGCCCCCGGAAAAAATTAAGAGACCACTGCACCTTTTTCTTTCCTTTCCAAAAAAGTTTTGAGTGAGGAATGGAAGTGTTCAATTTGCAGAGGTCTCTTAATTTTAACCCTTTTGTTCCTGACTCAAAACCTTCCTTTTCAACTTTTTTGGAAAGGAAGTAAAAAGGTGCAGTGGTCTCTTATTTTTTTCCGGAGCTGTGTATTGTGATAACCAGCCAAAATAACAAAACTTGTGTTAGTGTCCAATTATTTCCGGACCTAACTGTATATGGAGAATCAGTGTGGTTTGGCGGATGCTCCGTTGCCGACCGGAAGGTCCTACAACGGGTGGTGAAAACCGCCCAGCACATCACTGGTGCCCAGCTCCCAGCTGTCGTTGACTTCCAGTGCGAGCGATGTCAGTGCAGGGCACACGGCATCATCAGAGACCCTTCACAGCCATGCCACAAACTGTTTGCCCTCCTACCATCAGGCAGGTGGTACAGGTCTCTTCGGTCCCGCACCAGCAGGCTCAGGAACAGTTTCTTCCCATCTACTGTAACCCTGCCTAACTCCGTGACCCATCAGTAACCATACCCACTGGCCCACCGCTTAATACTGCCTCTCAGGGACCTTGTTGCACTACTCCCTTGTACTGCTGGACTCTGATACTTCCTTGCAAAGTCTGGTAAGTTTTCAGTTGTTACAGGTACGTGTCTACCTCGGGAACTTCATTGCTGCTATCCCTGCATTTCTGTTGCACATGCCACCTTGCACCTTCAGTTTGCCTGCACTGAACATTTAGAATTTCCATTGTACTTGCATTTTTCAGTTGTTACATGTACGTGTCTACCTCGGGAACCTCACTGGTGCTATCCCTGCTTTTCAGTTGCACATACTACCTTACACCTCCAACATGCCCGATTGCGCAGTCAGAATTGCCATTGGTACTTGCATTTGCCTATTCATTATTCATTTCCCACTTGCACATACATATACTTAATAATTGTAAAATTTCTGTCCTCACCTATTTGCCTTCATTGCTCATTTAGTATTGCCATTTGCACTTTATTTGCCTTCATTAAACATCTATACATTCCACTTGCAATGTACACTATACTTAATTCTTGTACATTTCCTGCCCTCTTCTATTTGCATTTCTGGTTAGATGCTAACTGCATTTCATTGTTCTGCACTCATAGTGTTCAATGACTATAAAGTTCAATCTAATCTAATAATGTTCAGTTCAAAAGTATAATCAGATCATTGCATCACTGCCATAGGAATTGAAGCAGAAATTAAGTCTGACACTTATTAAAAACCTTTAAAAGGGCATGTAGTTAAATGGAACTTGAGTGGGTGTTGGGATTGCTTTTGTGTTTAGTTATTAGCGTGTGGTGCTGGGTTGGATTTGGGCAGAAGACAGATCAGCTATAGGTAAGGTGATGTGTGTGTGTGTGTGTGTGTGTGTGTGTGTGTGTGTGTGTGTGTGTGTGTGTGTGTGTGAGACAAAGATAAATCATGTCAGAACTTTTTCCACCTTTAATGTGACCTATAACGTGAACAATTCAATTGAAAAACAAACTGAAATCTTTGAGGGGGAAAAATAAAAAGTAAAAAACTCACAATAACCTGGTTGCATAAGTGTGCACACCCTTAAACCAATACTTTGTTGAAGCACCTTTTGATTTTATTACAGCACTCAGTCTTTTTGGGTAGGAGTCTATTAGCATGGTACATCTTGACCATATTTTCTCCACTTGATGATGACTGTCTTCACTGTGTTCCATGGTATATCTAATGCTTTGGAAATCCTTCTCCTGACTGATGTCTTTCAACAATGAGATCCCTCTGATGCTTTGGAAGCTCTCTACGGACCATGGCTTTTGCACTGAGATGCAATTAAGAAAATGTCAGGAAAATCCTACTAGAACAGCTGAACTTTATTTGTGATTAATCAGAGTCACTTTAAATGATGGCAGGTGTGTAATGACTTCTATTTAACATGAGTGATTGGTTAATTCTGAACACAGCCACATCCCCAGTTATAAGAGGGTATGCACACTTAGGCAACCAGGTTATTGTTTTGTAAGGTATTGTAAGGTTTTTATTTTTCATTTTTCCCCCTCGAAGATTTCAGTTTGTTTTTCAATTGAATTGTTCACATTATAGGTCACATTAAAAGTGAAAAATGTTCTGACATGATTTATCTTTGTCTCATTCTTTTACATCACAAAAACCTGGCATTTTAATAGGGGTGTGTAGACTTTTTATATCCACTGTAAGTGGGGTCACTGGAAGTCGGGGGGGAAACATGGTGTTTGGTAATAACTTATGGAACATGTCTAATTGTGCAGACGCTTATTCCTCCTGCAGTCCGTTATACAGGGCTGGGAATGTTGCCAGTAAAGAGGGCTGGTTGGCCAAAGACGGGTAAGATCCCACCTTTGAAACCGGGACAACCTAAGACAGGCACAGCCGTTCCTCTGAGGTACATGCACACACACACACACACACAGTGTGTGATGAAGGAAGACTGTGTGATGAAGGAAGAAGATAATGAATAAAGAAGACAGTGAATGTAATGAAATGTATTAATGAGGAGGAGCACTGCTCTGCAGACCTGTGATAGCTGAGGGAACTAAGATACAGTCTTATTTATGCAGACGTATGTTCCCCATTGAGTCTGGCATGCCACCGATTCACAGCCTAATATATTTGTCCCGGGTTTTGGGTCCAGGTGCCCATTGCGGATCGCTGTGATTTGGCCGGCGCTGTCCGTGATTGGTTTTAATTGATGTGTCTCTGTAAGGTGGGTAAGTGTGGTGATGTAGGTCTGGACGCATTTAAAAAAAACTGTTGAAATGATGCTAATATAGATGGTTTACAGATACGTAATATCTGCTCACTCATGGCTGATCTACTCCCCCCCAAAAAAATAAACGGACATGACAGAGAGCTGGCACGACGGTGAAGCTGAGGGGGTTACCACCGCACCAACTGACCATCATCAGCCTGTTCTGGCAGAAAAACAGTTCATTCAGTCTCATTCACTGGATTTGTTAAACTGTGGTGGATTTCAGTTAATTAAAATTACATTGAATGGGATGAGATTGTGTGATGGACCCTCAAAATTACATTACACCTCGGTGAGAAAATCCCATGAGCTAAATATACATAAAACAATTAAATGGATTGTTCTAACATAGTCTAAAATTATAAATAATCGTAACAGGAAGATAAAGCTTGATTGGCAATGTAACTATATAAATAGGCTACAGTCTGCAGCATAATTGGGAATGATGGGAACAATAAAACATGACACTATTTGTCCAATCAAAGCTATGGGACATACAGTGTGATTAACATGATTTTATATGTGGCCAATGACATTGAGCCTTCTTCAGCTTGCACTGTAAATCTACGACAGGGTCCCAAGGGCCAACTTTCTGCTTGCAGCCCATATATCCCAGTGCTAGCACCCCAGTAGATCTAGTGTCCCCATGAGTGACATTCCCCTGAGCCAATCACATGCAGCCAGCAAATTTTAACAATGCCAACGCAGGTCGTTTCATTTAGTAGCCTACCCACAGAAAGAACTGAGCGAGGCTCAGTCCCATTGGTCATGAATGACACGTCGCCACTGCACATTTCAGATTCCACACTGAACCAATTTCTGAATAATACAAAGCTTCACTTTCTTCCTTCTCTCTCCTTTGTCTCCTTTCTCTTGCTCCTTTTCTCTCCTTCTAGTAAGTGTCTGTGTGTGTGGAAGTGTGTGTGTAGAATTGACAATGACGTGTCTATGAGAGAGTTGCCAATGCGGTGTAATCGAACCAGGGTCCTGCTGACATCCTGGCAGACAGTGGCCCCTCACTGTCTGACCCTCAGATGTCACATTGGGTGTTTCATTTGGGAGGCCTGGGGTCAATTCTGCTTCAGTCACAGTCCTTTCAGGAAGAGCACCGTCACACAGACATTGTTAACACTTGTCATTCATGAACCTTTGGAATCAGAGACATTTGTTCTATTTTCTGACCTGATTGGACTGAACCTGAAACCTGGTGGAAAGCTATACAGCATAAAGGAGGTTTATTTTCTGCTGCATGTGTTTCCATACATGGGCTGATCCGTAGGTGTTCATTAAGCCGCTCCCTGATGGAGAATTCAAACAGACGACCCAGAGAGACATACTCTGGGGCAGGGGTGGGCGAACTAAAGCCCGTGGGCCTATTCCGGTCCGCGAGGCAGTTCCATCCGGCCGCGGTAGGTTATAGTTTTGACCATATATTAAACATCTGAATCTGGATGGAAATTATTTAGACATTATAACAGCCCTGCTGTATAAATGTTTTAATTATTGCCCATTCCTGGCCCGCAGATCATTTCTGATTAACAAATCACAAAACAAATGTGTGGCCCTCTGTTTAATTTCAAAATCCTGATGTGGCCCCCCCAGGCCAAAATGTTTGCCCTCCCCTGTTCCGGGGTATAAGGAAGGGAGGAGAGAGAGACTGAGAGTATGGAGACCAGCTCAGATTGACGGTGGAGACCAGACCTTTGACCTGCCTTCGTCAGGGTAAATGTTTCTGCATGGGTTAGGGTTTCCTGGGTCTGTCCAAGCAGAATGATCCCCTCTGCCTTAGTGTCTAACCCTCCCCAGACCTACTACAAACCATTGTGATGGGCCAGTCTGGGGAAATGTTCAAATCCAGAGGAGGGAAAGTCCCCTGGCGCGTGCGCGGCCTTTTAAAGCGATGACACATTCATTGGATGTTTTCTTGTGTCGGGGTTTCCCAAGTGGAGGAGGAAGGGGCGAGAGAGAATATATACATTGTGCTGTCGTGCGTAGCGCCTGGAACAGGAAGGTGTTACAGTAGATATTATTACAAACAGGCGGTAGGTTTTCAATCGAAAACGCTCCGTTAGTCTCCACCTACAGTTGTGTTGTTCGATGTGCTGTGCACTCACCCACCATCTGTATGGGAGTGAAGAGGACATGAACAAGCAGACAAACAGCGTGAGATGGTTTAGGAGAGTGTGTAAGGAGCCCCAATGGGGCTCCAGGCAGTTTGGCCACAGTCACTCTCTTATCAGCAATCCTCTCTGTAGACCAGCTCCGCTGAGTCACTCCAAAAGAGGCTGTGGAAGAGTGGAAACAAATTCTACACTCTATAGTTAAACGTCTAAAACGATCATCCCCCTTTATCTTCCCCTTTATCCCTCCCCCTTTCCCTCACAGTCTCGTCAGACTCCAGAAGGGGAGTTCCTACCTCTGGACCAGTGTGAGCTGGACGTTGGTTTTGGAACTGGAGCGGACCAGCTCTTCCTGGTGTCTCCTCTCACCATCTGCCACGAGATCAATCCCAAGAGCCCCTTCTTCGATTTGTCCCAGCGCTCGCTTATGAATGAGCAGTTTGAGATCGTGGTCATCCTGGAGGGCATTGTGGAGACCACAGGTGAGTAACTACTGCTGTTAACTCTTTACTCTCCTCTTCTGATGCGTCGACTTTGGGCAAAAAAAAACTACAAGAAGGGTTAAACTGAATCACTGATCAAGGAAAACCATTACTATTACTTGGAGTATAGCGTTGTACATCACCACCAAACTTGAATCAGCCAGACCTTTCAACAGTCCTTGACTGAAGGCACCCATTGTCTGGTTTAAAATGGAGAAAGAGGTAGAGTGGGACAGTTTTTTTCATTCTCCAAGTCGGCCTATAAATTATTAATCCTTTCACTCTGACAAACTTTTATGTGGCTCACTCTATCTTACAGCTATCTATTCGGTTATTCAGTTAAGGACTCCCGATTGGTACCGGGGGCACTTTTCCAGATTGCAGGAAATTGCTGCAAACCCTGCAGCTTTTTAGTGTTGCTTAGTTCGAGTTGTTTTCAGTCTACTAGAACTCTGGAAAACCGCCTGTACTGTTGTGGGACACATTTCATATCTGCACATGGTGGGAGGTGAGATGGTGTCTGGATATTTCATTTTAAATGTGACTTAATGTACTGTAATTTAGTCATTACATTTTTTTCTATTAAATAATTAATTCAAAACCTTGTCTCCCAGTTACATTAGGCCTGTAACTCAGAGTTTTAGTAGAATGTTAATAACAAAAAAGACACAGTTATCTGCCTAAATGAACCCTGTGCCACAGCCTGTAAATTGTTAGCACATACATGATTTGTGGTGGATGATTCTCACAGACTCCTCATAATTTCCAAATGCGCTGTAGATTTGCAGGACCAAAGTTTGAATATTTTCCTTTCGGCATGTAAGGAGTCAGGCCTAGACTTCCTGGTTGAGCTAGCAATGTGATAAAAACTAGAATGGCTTTGGATGTGCTTTTGAAGACACATATCTCGACAGCGACTGTCCTGAGTGCGCTGGGAGATTCTGTGATGAATCAGTGGATGATGTGCTACTGTCTCAGGCACAGGGGCAGGTTTGCCCTCTAATGCAAGAGGACTGTAGCCTTTGGATAATGACCCCTGAGAGGTCCAGTCAACGAAGGACTCACCCCAAAATGTTCTTAATGCTATTCAGTTGGTCAGGGTGTACTCTGTGCGCAAGAGTGGTGAATATTTGAGTCATGGTGCTGAGACAAGGTATTCCCTTTCAGAGCTCGATCGTCAACAGCGTGATCTTCTGATGGCCTTAAGCAAGGCCATTTATTCTCCACTTTGAAAGTGTATTTGGCAGAAATTTCAGCTTGTCATGTGGGAATCAATGCTGCCACCCCAAGGGTCCATCCTGGTTGGTGTGGTTTTTGAAGGGTGCACATCTGCTGCACTGATTCCAAAGTGACGCCAGGCCCGAACTTAGCTTTTACGTCAGAAGTCATGACTACGTTCTGTGGGACCCATAGCCATCAAAATAAATGTTTTTTTTAAGGGTAAACTGTCAAGATCATGCAAGAGCATACTGCCTAGTCAGGGATGAATGCAGAGGTGGTCAATTTGAAAGGTTGTATACTTCCCAGCTAGCTGCCTTAATAAATTAAATTACACTAATTGAGGAATAATTGCTGGAAACTAGGTTCCTAAGAAAAAGCATGCTCTGCTTTACTGTTTTTACTTTGCTTATAGACACCTAAAGTTGTCTACTGTACAGAACATCCGGACAACGTTTACTCGCCATTTTCTGTTCCAGTTTTAATACCTCTTGAAAATGGACTGTTAAATTCCATAATCGATAAAAACGCTACACATTTCGATTCCCAAACAGAACAGCTGTATTGAACTGCATGCAGGTTATAACAGGGCTGAGACTCCCACAACAACTAGTGTGTTTCTGTCGTCTAAATCAATTAATGTGACTCATTGAAACATGAATACAAATAATCTGGTCTTTGTCTGCTCTGGCATCATTTCGGGTTCTTCATTCTCTATCCCCCTCCTTTTTTCCTTTAATCTTTCCTCTGTTCTTAACCCTTCTCCCTCCTTTATCCTCATCCTGGGCAGGAGCATGAAGCTGAATAGGCTTAGAGGAGGGATGAGGAGGGGGAGGAGGGATGAGGCGGGATGAGGAGTCAGCCAGGCAGGAAGCACTGTCTGTGCTGTGTTGATAATGTCATTAAGGCAGTCTGTAGCAAACCGTTTAGTTTCTCCGTGTCTCCCCATTTGCCTCTATTTGTCTCTGTCTGACTCTATCTGTCTTTGGTTTGTCTGACTATCTGTCTTTATCTATTTCTCTGACATATTCTCTATTAAATCGATCATAATCTATCTCAATCCACCGATCAGCCATAACATTATGACCACCTGCCTAATATTGTGTAGGTCCCTCTTTTGCTGCCAAAACAGCCCTGACCCGTCGAGGCATGGACTCCGATAGACCTCTGAAGGTGTGCTGTGGTATCTGGCACCAAGACGTTAGCAGCAGATCCTTTAAGTCCTGTAAGTTGCGAGGTGGGGCCCCCATGGATCGGACCTGTTTGTCCAGCATATCCCACAGATGCTTGATTGGATTGAGATCTGGGGAATTTGGAGGCCAAGTCAACACTTTTAACTCGTTGTTGTGTTCCTCAAACCATTGCTGAACCATTTTTTGCTTTGTGGCAAGGGGCATTATCCTGCTGAAAGAGGCCAATGCCATCAGGGAATACAATTGTCATGAAAGGGTACACATGGTCTGCAACAATGCTCAGGTAGGTGGTACGTGTCAAAGTGACATCCACATGAATGACAGGACCCAAGGTTTCCCAGCAGAACATTGCCCAAAGCATCACACTGCCTCCGCTGGCTTGCCTCCTTCCCATAGTGCATCCTGGTGCCATGTGTTCTCCAGGTAAGCGACGAACATGTACTCGGCCACATTATTATTTCCAGTTCTGAGTAAGAAAAAAAAATTAAACATGGCATTGATGTAATAATTGAACACATTCCTTGACTACGCAGCCCCATATACAACAAACTGCGATGCACTGTGTGTTCTGACACCTTTCTATCAATACCAGCACTAACTTTTTCAGCAATTTGAGCTACAGTATCTCGTCTGTTGGATCGGACCACACGGGCCTGCCTTCGGTCCCCACGTTCATCAATGAGCCTTGGCCGCTCATGACACTGTCGCCAGTTCACCGCTTTTCCTTCCTTGGACCACTTTTGATAGGTACTGACTACTGCAGACCAGGAACACCCCACAAGGGCTGCAGTTTTGGAGATGCTCTGACCCAGTCGTCTAGCCATCGCAATTTGGCCCTTGTCAAAGTCGCTGAGATCCTTACGCTTGCCCATTTTTCCTGCTTCTAACACATCAACTTTGAGGTCAGAATGTTCACTTGCTGCCTAATATATCCCACCCACTGACAGGTGCCATGATAATGAGATTATCAGTGTTATTCACTTCACCTGTCAGTGGTCATAATGTTATGGCTGATCGGTGTATGTCTGTCTGTCTGTCTGTCTGACAGGCACTGTCTCTGTATTTCTACATCTAACTCTAAATGTCTGTCTGTCTGTCTGACACTGTCTCTGTATTTCTACATCTATCTCTATGTCTATGTCTGTCTCTCTATCTGTCTGTCTGGCTATCTGACACAGTCTATGTATTTCTTCATCTATCTCTATGTGTCTGTCTGTCTCTCTGTCTCTCTGTCTATCTGACTCTGTCTCTCTGTATTTCTACATCTATCTCTATATGTCTGTCTGACACTGTCTCTGTATTTCTACATCTGTCTTTATATGTGTGTTTGTCTGACACTGTCTCTATATTTTTACCTCTATCTCTGTATGTCTGTCTGTCTGTCTGTCTGACACTGTCTCTGTATTTCTACATCTATCTCTATATGTCTGTCTGTCTGTCTGTCTTAAAGTATTCTCTTAAAGAATGTTATGCAAGTCTCCATATCGTCCATGTTTTTTCTAAATTCTTTCTTTGTAAGTGAATCTCACACTTCTCTGCTGTGTAATGCATCATTATATAACATTGAGAGAGAGAAATGCTGGTGTTACTAGCTATTTCTTTGCATTACTTTAATGTCTGTAAAAGGGTTGAGGGGTGGGAGTCTCTTTTTATTTCTCTATATGTCTTTCTCGTTCACTGAATCTTTAGGTGTATCTATCTTTCCATCTCTGTCTCTTTGTCTCTCTGTTTCTCTGTCTGTCTGTCTTTCTGTCTCTCACTCTCTCTCTGTGTCTTTAAGATCACGGACGGCCAGAGTAGTCACAGTTTAACCCACTGCCCACAATTTACATATACTGCTGCAATATAGGTGCATATTGAATGCGGCCCACAGAAATAAGAGAACAACTGTATTAAATTAATTAAAAGACATTATACACAATATTTTCTTAAGGATACAGACATTTTTAATACAACATTAACACCTATTTGCAATGTTGTATCAATTGTTTCAAGGAAAATACAGAAAAATATACATATTTGTTTTTTGTTTCAGTGTTGTCTGCTGTTCAACCGGAAACCCTTTCCTCGTGGCAATGGGTCACAAATCTTGCAACTGTGAGTGCACATTGCAGTAGTTCTCCAAAACAGATTGGGGAATTTATTCTCGTTTCCTTTGTTTGTAAACTATTGTCCAGGTCTGTATTGTCTGTGTGAAATATGTGTCTTAATTGGTCGTTATACTGTACATTTGACCAGAGATTAAGAATTGCTGCTCCGTTTTCATCTCATCTGTTCGTCAGTGTACATAGGCTTCTCTCTCTTTCTACGGCTATTCTGTAAATGGTAGAAAATGCCTCTGCCAAGGTAACATTGCAATTTGCTCGGTTTTGTCTGGTTGATTCTCTCTAGTGTGTCAAACTGTGTTTTCTTGGTATTTGGTGGAGTCTGCCTGCGTTGCTGTCCAGGGGCTCGTCCGGTCTGTTTGTGTTTGTGAACAGAACCCCAAGACCAGATGGATTAGCAGCCCCTTCTCTGGGTTCATCTCTCTGTAGATGAGGGCTTTGTTTAAAAATCACCTTCTCTTCCACTCTGTTCCTGTCTTTCCGTGTCCCTTTCTCAGTAGTGCTGTGGTTACTTGGTTCTAGAAAGAAGGCCAAAATATTTCTGGCACTCTCCAAGTGTCCCCCGGTTGGAATCAGATGAAAAATGGAATTGTTGTGGCCCTCCAGCATCAGATCTGAATAGCTCTGGTATACAAGCAGGCCTTTACTCCGGAGTGGAAATACCTCAGTGCCCCCCCCCCCCCGAAAGAGACAGAGCTTTTTTAATAGTTGTCACAGGTTTCTGACAGCTGTACAAATGTGTGTGTGGGAGTCTACATACATCGCCAGTAATAGGATGAAAGCAGGGGCTAGGTGAATAAGGAGCGGTGCATTATGGTAACTAGGGCAGATTGTGTCAGGTACTTAAGATAACCCTCTCCAAAGGGACGTATTCTTCCCTTCTCTGTCCACCAGCTGCTTGGTCATTCAAGCTTCAGAGCACAACAGAATCTCTGTGGGTTTCTGGACACCTGCATGATGACAGGGCAAATTAGCAGTGTTGACATTGCAAACCCAGTACGGACCTGGATACACATCAACCCAGATGCTAATCAATAAACAGGTCTGTTTGATTTTGCTGCTCTGCTTTGTTTGTTTGTAGCCGGTCATTTCACGGGTCATTTTCAGAGGCATTTGTGTATTTAAATCGTTAACATCTCGTGATCAAAAGCGCTAACATAAAGGCCGTTGTGAAACCTGGGTAAACTGTTTAAAGGCCTGGTTCTGGGCTGGGATAACCCCATGGCGGTGGCCTGGTTCTGGGCTGGGATAACCCCACGGCGGTGGCCTGGTTCTGGACTGGGATAACCCCACGGCGGTGGTCAGGTTCTGGGCTGGTATACCCCCACGGCGGTGGCCTGGTTCTGGGCTAGGAGATCCCTACGGCGGTGGCCTGGTTCTGGGTTGGTATAACCCCACGGCGGTGGCCAGGTTCTGGGCTGGGATAAGCCCACAGCGGTGGCCTGGTTCTGGGCTAGGATATCCCCACGGCGGTGGCCTGGTTCTGGGTTGGGATAACCCCACGGTGGTGGCCTGGTTATGGGATAACCCCACGGCGGTGGCCGGGTTCTGGGATAGCCACACGATGATGGCTTGGTTCTGGATTGGGATAACCCCATGGCAGTGGCCAGGTTCTGGGTTGGGATAACCCCACGGCGGTGGCCTGGTTCTGGGATAACCCCACGACGGTGGCCGGGTTCTGGGATAACCACACGGCGATGGCCTGGTTCTGGGTTGGGATAACCCCACGGCAGTGGCCAGTTTCTGGGTTGGGATAACCCCACGGCGGTGGCCTGGTTCTGGGATAACCCCACGGTGGTGGTCTGGTTCTGGGTTGGGATAACCCCTCGGCGGTAGCCAGGTTCTGGGTTGGGATAACCCCACGGCGGTGGTCTGGTTCTGGGTTGGGATAACCCCTCGGCGGTGGTCTGGTTCTGGGATAACCCCACGGCGGTGGCCGGGTTCTGGGATAACCCCACGGAGGTGGTCTGGTTCTGGGATAATCCCACGGCGGTAGCGTTGCTGTTTATATAGTCAGTGATAAAATGAAAAGGGTTAATAATCATGTCATGTTCTCCCTCTATGTTTACTGTTACACAGCAGAAGAGGGACTTAGCAGAGACAGTGGCTCTCAAAATGTCTCTTTTGTGGACTCATAAGTGCTTATTGATCGGCGAGGGCCTTCGATACAGATACAAATGTCAAGGAAATCCTCTCACTGGAGCAGAGATGAGATAAAGCTGCAGCCTGCCACAGGAACCCAGAAAACTCTGGTCATGATCTCAACCACCCCTTAGCAGGAATGCAGGACCAAGGCTCAATTCTACTAGTCACACCAAATGACCATTTCCGACCAAATGTTATTTGTCGTACACTATGTAAAGAGTAATTATTAAAAAAAGAAAAGTTACTAACACAATGAATACATACTATGCATACATAATTTAGGTTGATATACATACAGGGGTTATAGTCATTATGAAGGAGTATAAGGTCATTTATGTTGATATACATACAGTGGTTATAGGGAATTATCTGGTTCGAAACAATACCAGCTGCATTGTCTATGTTTGAAAGTGTTTGTTAGAGTGTGTATGTGTGTGTGTGTGTGTGTGTGTGTGTGTGTGTGTGTGTGTGTGTGAGTGTGCTGTGCTAAAAATCATCCCTGTAAAGGGAGGCGTAAAGAGGCTGCCAGAGAGCAGGCAGGGGGGAAATAGCTGGAGGGGAATCCAAGAAGGAATGTGTAATGGGAGAAGTTGCAGGAGCTGGAGGAGGTGGCAGCAACAGAGGGCAGAAGCCGTAATGTCCTCCCTAGTTGTTTTCCGGCCCCAGCAACACGGGAGCCCAGGGGGGAGGCAGGACAGAAGGGAGAACAAAGGTGGAGAGGACATTGAGGAAATAAACCACCGAAGCCCAAACCTCCCAAACCGCCTCAGCGCCGCCGCAGATTTCTCCCTCACTTTTTCCCCTTACCTATCTAGTTATGCCCACCACACCCTCTGTGTCCTTTCCTCATGATTTACCCCATTTAAATACCTAATCGTTCTGTACATTTTTTTTTTACTGATTCATTGGTATAGTTTCAACATTTCAATGAATGAAGCTATTAGTAGCAATGATCATCAGTGTATAGATCGGGGGGGGGTGCTGTTAAAAAAGAGAAATGTGTTATTCACCTTTGCCCTCTAGTCCTCACAATAGAAACGATCAAACATCCGTGTAACCAGGGAAAGGACAGAGGCACTGACTCAGAGCCGAGTGGACGAGACTCAGGCTGTCAGCCAACAAAGTGTTCGTCATTTAGTCAGTTATTTCCATCCAATCAACTCTGGAGAGGCAGAATGAGGTAAATAGTGAACGCAATATCTGTGTTTCAGAGACAGCCTCTGAAAAACCTGTTAGGGGATTTCGGGTCGATGAGCAGCGGTGTTGCGGCCATTTTTATGAGCCGTGTGAGAGACAGTGAACATCTCTCTGTCAGAGTTAGGGGTGCGGTAGTATTTAAATCTCCCACATGTAATGGCTCGAGTGAGAGAAGTCTGTGCAGGTCTATGCCTGGGAAATTGCTTTTTTACTAATGCTGTTGGCAGTTTTGAAAACAGACTGTTTCCACACATGCTGAAAGTCGGAGAGTAAGAAAAAGAAGGAAGAGGCGTTGGTTGCTTCATTTTTTCAAAATTGGAACGACAGCCATCGCAGAGCTACGTGGCGCACACTTGGGCTGACTACTCTACTCTCCCTTCCTTAGGCATGACGTGTCAGGCGCGGACGTCCTACACCGAAGACGAGGTACTTTGGGGTCACCGGTTCCTGCCCGTCATGTCCCTGGAGGAGGGCTTCTTCCGGGTGGACTACTCCCAGTTCCACAGCACCTTCGAGGTCAACACGCCGCCCTACAGCGTCAAGGAGCACGATGAGAAGTCCTCCCTGCCGTCGCCCCTCTACGCCCCCACGCCCCTGCTGGGCGAGACCCTCTGCACCACCACCCGCCGGGCCCGGGTCTTCTCCGTCGACTGTATCAACACAGCGGAGCGGGAGGAGCGGGCCAGGCAGTCCAAGCTGCCCGGGAAGCTCCAGAGGATGAGCTCGTCTGGCCGGGAGGACCTGCAGAGGAAGGTGCTGATGCTGGGTTCCCAGCAGCACTCTGAGAAGGCCTGCAGCACTGGAGACCTGCCCCTCAAGCTGCAGCGGCTCAGCTCCTCCGGCCCCGAGGCGGAGACCCGGCTACAGCTCAAGGCCCTGAAGGTGGGTTTCGAACCCATGACCCAGTCCACCGGAGACCTGCAGTTGCCAGCCGCCCCGACCCCCTTCCCGGCCCGCGACCACACCCCTTTGCCGTCGGGCGGTGGGAGAGGGGAGGACAACCTGCCGGACAAACTACGGAGGATGAACGCCGACCGCTGAGGTCATCGAGACCGGACTCTGATTGCGTCACAAGTGGGACCCTGCACTACTTTCAACCAGGACCAATTTGGGATGCAGTCTCTGACGACATTTTGAGCAGGCTAACTTTTCTTTTGACCTCAAACCACTGGAGGGATAGAACTCTGAACATTTACTGATGACAGTGACATGGAGGAAAGGCCAAATGACGATGGGTTGCGCGTCACCATTCTCTTGCTTTTCAAACACAATCTTTACTGGAATTACGATGATTTGTTTGGTCAACATTGTCCATACCTTGGTCTCACACTACAGAAAACACACATACGTGATTTGAGCATCCTCGCACACATACTACACAGAAGTGTGCATGTATACACTAAATCCATCTAAATGCACTGTATACCCCATCTTTAACAGTAGTTTTAAATTAATAAAACATATTTAAGATGATATTACATGGTGCACGTGCATTTTCTCCATCAATGCAACCTTCCCGTGGCGAGAGGCACTGTAGAAATACCCAGTCTATTTAACTGGTCATAACTAGGACAGTGTGTTACAGGCAATTCCATGGTGACAGTGAAACAGATTTTTCCCATTTGTGATGTGAGTGCCATTCTTTTACCAAACTCTTCATCTATGCTGCACTGTAGGTAAATAAATATTCGTAAGATTTTCTGGGGGGGATTTTTATTGACGGGGGAGTGCTGGTGCTGATGGTTTAGAGACTCTTATATGCCTTTTCCACTGTGAAATATACTGCACTTTCATAGGGAATATGGTGCCATTTGGAACATACTAAAATTCTCTTTAAGTATTCATGGTATTTCTGGTATTTTTACCCCTCAGTGAGAATCGAGTTTTGGTCATTATGTCCGTCATAGATCTTCACCTAAATCACTTCCGACACTGCCTTATTAGATCAACCTAATAGAATTGGAAATGATGGAGCACAGAACCAGACGTGTCTTCTATATTTTTAGCATGGAACTATTAGCGACAGAACTTTGAATTAATCTTTTGATAAGTAGATTGAGTGCCAATCTCTTGAGGGTGCATTGTCGCAAACTCCTCCCCATTTATTATCACACCACACGTATATCTGAACATGTCAAAATCGATGCCCTTGAATTAAAATGTTTTGGGACAAGGGCACCAGTCTTTTGGTGCCCTTGTCCCACCTTTATTAAACGTGTTGCTGGCATCAGATTCCAAGTGGGCATATATTTTTCAAGGAACAGTAACATTTCTGCAGCAGGGCCCATTCAAGTTGTTTAGGGTGTGTTTTGCACCTCTTTTTCTCCCACTACGCTGCTGGGGCTTAATGCACAGAGAAGTCATTTTGAAAGGTGTTTTACATGTGATGAGTTTGCCGCTGCTGATTCTCGTTCTCTAGAAATACACATTAATGCATAAATAGCCCAATAATGGGCTACCTTAAATTAGCACCGTAATATGACTTCTAACCTGCTGTTTGTCCTACTAATCTCTGGAAATCCCCTTCATCACCACTGTCTATTCATCACCACTGTCTTATTGAAAATATTTAGCAAACTCAATGAAAGCTTAATAAATGATCTGAGAAAGCCTCCCCTGTCCACAGGAAGAGAGCAGTACTCAGAGCGTTACTGGAGCATTACTGGAGCATTACTGGAGCGTTACTGGACCGACAGCCTTCCGGTCCTCTCCGATATCACTCCACGTGTGTCTGACTGTGTAACTGATGAGACACGCAACCACACACACAGACAATCACATGCACTCACACAAACCCACACTTCTTCTCTGCTAAATGAAAAGGTTGGCGCTTATAGCGCAGGTTAGGCCCCAGTCAAACCTCCGCGTAGGTGAACTAACCAAGGAATTCATCACCAGACGCCGGACAACTTTCCACACACATCTCTCCGTGGCTGCCGTTCAAGCAGAGGAAATCACAGAACAGTTCTCCTCCCTTTTTGGCAATGGCGGAGAACCCAGGGCTGCTCGACTGGAACTGGAGTACAATATGTTTATACACAGGCCTCCCCCCTGATCTGAGGAGCGTTCACTCCCACTGAAGCCAAAAGGGCCACTATTCCCTAAATAGTGCAGTACTTTTGACCAGGGCCTTGGGAAACAGGGTTTGATTTGGGCTGCAACCATGGCAACATGGCTGGAGATGCAGCACAGGTGAGGGGAGTAGTGGGGTGGTTGAGTCGACTCTACATATGAATGTGTTGGTCCGCCGACGTCCCAGCCTTCCTCCCTCAGCCTCTGTCCCTGGGCTTTGATGATGGGAACAATGCTTCAGTCAGAACAATGACGTCACGGGACACTGAGCTGTGTAGCAATCACAGTTAAATAAGCACCACTCAACAAACAGCCGCACGCACACACACAAACACACACACACACACACACACACACAAGCTTTGTTTGCTGTAATGCAAATAATTTGATCCACAAGTCATCCACTTTTTCCTGCAGATTGATGCAGTTCCGGCCGTCACACCAGCGGGCCTTTTTAAAGGGATGAGCGACTGGCCCGAGAAACCACATCCACACGACCTTTTCAGTATTCATAATGCACGCTGTCTCCCATACGCACAGATGCATGTGTGCCAAGGGCCGTTTTAATCCACAGGCTTACCGTGGCTGTAGCTCAGGGGCCCCAGCTGGCTGTGTTATGTAAGCAATAAGGCATGGGGGGTGTTGTGGGGCCAATATACCACGGCAAGAGCTGTTCTTAGACAAAACACCTCGCAGAGCTCTCAGCCGTGGCAATGTAGAGTACTGTGCAAAAATCTTAGGCACATGAAAGTCAAACTCAGGCCATTTATGTGGGTAGTATGCGTTTTAATAAAAAAAATATATATATATAATATACATAAATACATTAATATATACTATTATTTAGGTTTTTTTTACAAATAAACACTATCCAAAAAATTTACTTTAGTTCAACTTTGAGGTGCCTAAGACTTTGGTACAGTGAACTAACCACCGGTCTAACCACCGGTGTACTAACCACCGGTCTAACCACCAGTGTACTAACCACCGGTCTAACCACCGGTGTACTAACCACCGGTCTAACCACCGGTGTACTACCCACCGGTCTAACCACCGATGTACTAACCACCGGTCTCACCACCGATGTACTAACCACCGGTCTAACCACCGGTGTACTAACCACCGGTCTAACCACCGATGTACTAACCACCGGTCTAACCACCGGTGTACTACCCACCGGTCTAACCACCGGTGTACTAACCACCAGTCTAACCACCGGTGTACTAACCACCGGTCTAACCATCAGAGCTTAAATAGACAGGTGTCCTTGATGATTGGTAACGTGGAACAGGTGCACAGGAGTGGGGTGTGTTTGAGACGACTGCCGGCGGTGCAGACCAGTGGTTAGTACACCAGCAAGGCCAAACGCTGGAGGGGAGGCTCTGGAAGGGACCGGATTGGTTACATTACAATTGGAGTCCACCTTTGGCAAACTCAATAGATTGGATATTATTTCGGAGGACACATACCTGTCTATTTAAGCTCTCTCACTTCACAAACTCCATAGACATCCAAGATGGAATTGTGTTCATTAAATTGGGGATGGTTATAAAAAATAGTTCCCAAGAGCACAGTGGGCACCATAATTGTGAGATGGAAGAAGTTTGGAACCACTAAGACTCTTCCTAGAGCTGGCCGTCCAGCCGAACTAAGTAACCAGGCAAGAAGAGCCTTAGGCAGGGAGATGACTCTAACAGTGCTTCAGTATCTTTGCAGGGAGAACCTGCCGGAAGGCCAACCATCTCTGCAGCACTCCATCAATCAGGATTTAATAGTATAGTGGCCAGTCGGAAGCCACTCCTGAGTAGAAGGCATATGATGAGCCGCCTGAAGGACTCTGAGAGCATGAGGAAAAAGATTCTCTGGTCTGATGAGACCGAAATCTAACTATTAGACCAGAATGCCAAGTGCTACGTGAGGCAATGTCGGACGTCACCACGGTCCGTTTGCACTCCAAGGACAATGATCTCTTAAAGGGCATAATAAAACACTAACCCTTAAATATGCCAAGTGAAGCTGAAATGTCATAAATCCTTCTATAAAGGTTGAAATATTAACACGTTTTAGTCCATTTCAGGAATGGAATGGATATAAATGAGTTGCAGATTGAGAAGTTTTTTTTAAAAGACGTTTTTTTTACAAGACATGTTTTTGGGTTCAATTCTTCTTCAAAGAATTGTTTGCTGAAGTGTAAAGCCTGTCAGTGTGAGTCAGGATGAAAGACGAGTGTGAGAACGGAAGGGGGAAGGGAGCGATGTCTCGCATAAGCATTGAACACCAGATGGGGAGAGGAGGAAGAGAGCTGTTACTTTCTCCATGTGTGCATCCCCCGTTCATTTCTGTTCCGGCTCAGAGATGTGTCATCCAGGACTTTCACATGTAATAAACATTAATCAAGGGGAAAATTGTCCTTACATTATTTTAAAGTATTAGCAGAAAAGCCGTTCTGATTGGTCAAAAGACCAATTAGTAGAAATACTATCGAAATGGGTATTCCTACATGCCCTGACCCTGTTAAAAACATGTAGAGTAAAATGAAAGACGTAATGTTGAGCAACCAGTAGCCCACATCATCAATGTAAAGGTTGGAGATACATACGGTATGTGAAAGAAAAGCTAGGCCAGTCCACCAAAATAATCCAGTGGAACAGGCTCTGACTGATGGTGTTATCGAATAGAGGTGACGCATGGTCGATATGCTCAAGATGGCTGTATCTCTCAAAATACTTGAAAAAGAGCACTTGGCCCAAATAGTTATGTTGTTTTGCAGACAGATTAGTCTTCTCTTTTCATCGGCAATCAATTGCTTTTCCAAGAATGTGTTTTTCCTCCAACTGTATTGCCAACTATTGCGAATGCCTGTTACAGATGCCGGTAGATAATGACACCAGCAGCTCAACATTCTGTTTGATATTTGAAGCACGCGCTGTCCACATTTCGTGACGGTTCCTGTAGTGTTTGTGATTTAGGTTACACGTCATCCACACTGTGTCTTACTACATGAGAAATTGGGAGCAAAATATATTTTTCAAAAATGCTTCCTAATTGCTGTTGATATGACAGATATATTTGAAGGTGAAATTTACATAACCTTAGATGAACGCACACACAGACACACAAATCACAACCTTCCTTGAGCAGAACATAGACTTTGATTGCACAGGGTTCAGTTTTTATTTTTATTACACATTAATGGACACAGACAAACACGTTGACGTGAACACAGCTACATATATTTATGCTACCAGATACATCTTGCACCTGAATAAGGACACAAGCAGTAGTCATAAAATTATGCACCAGCTTCAAATAGTAATCATCTCAAAGTGCCTCAAAACAATCTGTAATCCCATTATGCCACAAATCTGTATCAAAATCTTTCTGATCCTGGTACATACCTGTTATCTGTTGGAAAGATGATACATTTTAGTCGTTTAGCAGTCGTTTAGCAGCAATTCAACCTTATCCAGATTGAATTGCATTTAGTTGACACATATAAAGGTACCTCGCTGAGATACCCTCACAACTCAGTAGTAGTGGGCATTAGTCAATTTATTAACTTTTCCAGCAGAGATAGGGCTGGAAAAAAACCTAATAACAATAATAATCATTATAATATACTATTACAATAATCAACAATATTATAATAATAATCTGTGGACAAGTTAAAATGTGATTACAAAATGGACAGGATCTGTTTCACTAGCATGCAAAAGTGCCTAAATATGCTATAGCTGGTTGCTGAAGGCTGTATGAAAAAAGGATTCAGACCAGGGTTAGAACAAAGATCTTTCCAAGCCCAACACACACACACACACACACACACACACACACACGCACACACACACACTCAAATTACACATCGTGAACAAGAGCACAAAATTCAAGTCTTGGACAACTTTTATGGTCAGGATTTAAAACAACATACAACTTAGTCTTACTGCAAGATCCCTATGTGAAAACCAACATCGTTCCAAATCCTCTCACTTCTCCTTCCTCTGGGATACTGCTTTGGTCGAAAACTCAGAAAGATCACGCAGCCGGCACAGGTACACGGGCTTATCCGGGAACAAGTAATTAGGCACAGTGAGACAACCGTATTGATTCCATGTGAGCCCTGCTATTTGGTCCCTGGAACGGGACACCAGAGTGAAGCTGGGGAAGGCGGGAGAGGTGGAGGCCTGGAGTGGCTGTTCCTCAACCAGGCTAATGTAATATCACAGGAACCATGCTGCTCAGACAGGATGGATTTGATCTCTGAGTGGCAGCAGAATATAGCAGAAAGCTTTGTATATCTTTGGATATTGTGGGCCTCATGGACAGAGGGGATAAAGTGGGAATGACAGAGGAGAGAGTGTGTTGAAATAGCAGCGGGCTGAAATCGAACCTATGCTGCATCCGTATATGTGCACCAGAGGCTTGGGCTTGGAGTGCTTTGCTATCTTTGGTCAATAATACAATACAGCCAGGGAAGAGGGAAGGGGTCAGGGCAGCAGCGTCTACACAAGGGTTGAGGTAATATTACGCTGTTGGTTTTCGCGGACGGTTGGATTTACTTTAGGACCAGACGGCAGTGGTTGAACAGAATAAGCAATGGGAACTTCACTTCACGTGGACCGCAGTCAAAACAATGAAATAGACAAGATATTCTGCAGTCCAACAGTAGAGTTGACGTGGGCTAAGTCTTCTCCTGTTACCACAGAGACACTAATTAAGTGACAGGAAACTGTATTCATAAGTTTACATTCATAATTGTGTTACATTGAAAGGAATATAGAGTCTGTGTTAATAAGTCAGGCTGCAGGCACTAGTAGCATTTAGCATGCCATGAGAACACAATTAGACTAAACACAATAAAAACAAACTGACTACAGCCAACAACTCGCTCTCTATTTTTGTATGTAAACACAAGTGTGCGCGCTGCACATGCACACACATGCCGTGTCAGAACACACACACACACACACACACACACACACACATGCACACTATATGACTCTGATCTGATTCAACACTGCCCTTCTAGACTGAGTGAGAAGGTGATTGATCTGTGTGTGTGTGAGTGTGTGTGTGTGTGTGTCATCATAGATATGTGTGTGTGTAAGCATACTGAAACTTTCATTATTTGCGTGTTAAAAATGCCCTGAAATACCAGACGATGCCACATTGTTACGTAACATTTCCCCCAGCTCTCTCTGGTATCTCTCTGGAGAGATACACTGGTGCCACCAACCAGCAAACACAAGTAATCGTTGTCTCAATGGTCCGTTCATCTATTTACTCTTTTGATGTCTTCTTATTTATTTGTTTCATAGGACTCCCTTGGTTTGTTGCCTCGTGCCACAGTGTTACATTGTCTCTGATAACCGTGCTTTTGTCCATGGCAAAATCATTCCTCTTTCAGTATTTTTCCTGTGAAATTATACTCTCACACACACACACACACACACAGACACATACAAACACACGCAGGCAAACAACACATTCGCAAATGCATGCACACACGCACACACACACATCTAAAAGAATGACAGGGTATGGATTACCACTTGTTGTGTAGTAGGCTCAGAAATAAGTAGTATCAGCCTCCTACTTTCTCTCAGTCAAATTTATAGAAGTTATACCTCCAGAATGTCGCTAGCGGTGAGCTTGGATAATGGAACAGAACACAACACCACTGTTACTCATATATCACCACTGTCATTCATATATCACTACTGTCACTCATACAGCTCAGGAAAAAATTAAGAGACCACTGCACCTTTTTCTTTCCTTTCCAAAAAGGTTGCAAAGGAAAGTTTTGAGTGAGGAACAGAAGCGTTCAATTTGCAGTGGTCTCTTAATTTTAACCTTTCACTCATATATCACTACTGTCACTCACATATCACCACTGTTACTCATATATTACCACTGTCACTCATATATCACTACTGTCACTCACATATCACCACTGTCACTCATATATCACCACTGTCACTCATATATCACTACTGTCACTCATATATCACCACTGTCACTCATATATCACCACTGTCACTCACATATCACCACTGTCACTCATATATCACCACTGTCACTCATATATCACCATTGTCACTCATATAT